>PVKB01005721.1:0-86490 GCA_004027205.1 Ctenodactylus gundi
GAAAGGTAAAAAGTTACAGTCATAGGCCTATGGGAGGGCCGTTGTGGGAAGGGAAAGAGCAAGTGCGACCAAGAGCTGCCTGTTCCTGTGACGTCACCTACTTCTGTTGCTTGGCCACGGTGCTACGGATGGGTTAAGTACCTTTGAGAAGATGTTGAATCATTAAATATCATTTCCTCCTACTTTTCAACGTGATAAGATTGTAGAATGATTTTCTGATGGCTTGACAGGTTTGTAATTGATCATTTTTCCCCTGACATTTATATATTATATTCATTGTCCTTGTAGTTTTTTTAATAAATTGGCTTTTGATTTTAAAAAAAAAGTGAAGCTCTGACCGCCCTCAGCAGCCTGTCCTTCCAAGGCCAACAGCTAGGGTTAAAGGACCCCTGCTTTACATGATATGATCATTCGACACTCATAACAATCCTATGAGAAAGGGACGGTATGTCTAGGTTACAGGTGTAAACTGGGACATAGAGGGGGTTCAAACAGCTTGCCGAGCCAGGCCAGTGAGGCGCGCCTATAATCCTAGCACTCTGGAAGGCCTCCGTAGGAAGATCATAAGCTTGACCACACCTTGGGCAACTCAGTGACTTAGTGAAACTCTGTCTCAAAATCAAAAATAATTATGGGCTGGAATGTAGCTCATTGTGAAGGCCCTGGGCTCGATCCCCAGTAACAACAAATAAACAGATAAACAAATGCATATAGCTCACCTGGCCAGCAAGTGTTGGGGCTAGACTCAGGCAGGCTGGTTCCAGAAACCACATTTATAACTGTACCTGTTCTGTTGTGGTTTTTTTGTTTTGTTTTGTTTTGTTTCTTTAATAGGAGAGATGCTGAGGCAGGAAGATTGCAAGCTCACGTTCAGCTTTGGCAACGTCACAAGAACCTATCTCAAAATAAAATAAATAAATAAAAACTTAAAAACAAAAGACTAGGGACATTGCCAAAGCCCTAAATTCAATACCTGGTTTAAAAAGAAAAAAAGTTTATGGAGGTGTAAATATAAATGGTCCAGGACGACAGGGAAACTCCACTCTCCTCTGCAGGTGACTTTTACCAGTTTCCTTGGGGGTTTTTTTGTATGTTTTGGTTTGGTTTTGGGGATTTTTATGGCGGGGGAGGGTGGTTTGACAAGGAGTCTCGCTTTGCAGTCCAAGCTGGTGCTGAACTCACTATACAGCCCACACTGACCTTGAACTCAAGGCAATTCAGCCTCAGCCTCCCAAGTATGTGCCACTATGCCCCCCGAATCTTTATCTGGTGCTGGGGATTATGAACCCAGGGCCTTGTTCACGCTAGGCAAGCACTGGGATTGCTGAGCTATACTTCTAGCCCTCAGTTTCCCCTTCTCACAGGACAGGATGCAACTGGTCTCTGACATGAATACAGGAACCCAGGTGTACCCTGCTGACAGACCAGGTTTGCAGACTGGTATCACAGAAAAAAGCATTTTCAGAACTAGTCAGTAGGAGGCTTGGGAAAGATCTATCAGACAAAACTTCATAAGTACACACTCAAAGAGAGCGTGGGCCCTCCCCACTCGAAGGAGAGAGTGCAAGCCACGTGGTAGTACACCTGGAGAGGGCAGGCCGCCTGAGATACTGAAGAGGGGTGCAGCACCTGTAAAGTGGGGGCACTCCAAACACAGCCAAGGGGGTGCCTACAACCTCAGCCAGGCTTATTTACGTCTTTTTCAAGGTGAGTGAGAAACTTGTGGAATTTGTGAATCTATACAAATTTCAAGGTTAGGTTCCACCCACAAATAAAAAGATAACAGCTCATTTTCTATTGTTCCACCTGGGAAGGTGGGTGGACTAAATGACTTGACTAAAAATATTCTTGGAGCTCACTGAATCTGCTTAAGATCCAGCTCCTGACCTTTATCATCTATGCTAATTTGTGGGCTTAATGCGTCTTTAAGGGATTTGGGGTGTGTTGGGTCAGGAGAAAAACACAAGCAACCGAAGGGACAACAACCTTGGGTGGCTTTTCATCCAAAATGGCAGCCTTCTTTAAAATATGTCTTTCAATATTATGATTTTCTTTGTGTCCTTTTTACCTATCTTATTTCTGACCTATCCTACATTGCTCTCATTTAAAAGAGTTACTAGAAGTCTACAGTAAGTCCAGGGTAGAAAGAGAAGCCATAAATTTCTGTCTGTGTCTATCTGTCTCTCTCTCTCTCTCTCTCCCTCTCTGTCTCTCTCTCTCTCTCTCTCTGTCTCTCTGTAACTCTAAGAACTGAGCCCAGGGCCTTCGCACTGAGCTACATCCTCAGCATATTTTTAAATTTTTGGTTTGAGACAAGGCCTCACGAGGTTGCCAAGTGACCCACACTGGGGTTAAACTTGTGATCCTTCTGCCTCAGAGTGCTGGGGTCACAGGTCTAGGGGTATCTTTTTCTTTATCCAAATAATAAATTTGGTGTAAGTGGTTCAGAGCTTATCCTGAGAAACCCTTGCCAGAAGAAGGTAAACTGAAGGATTTCTGGAGTGGGGAAGAGCTCTCTGTTTAATATCTCCTCTGTTGTCCCCACCCCACAGTCACCACGGCCGGTCCCCATATCCTGGCCCATACTGGAGGCACTATTTTTGCCTCTGTGATCATTTGCCTTCTCCAGGGATAGCACCCTTTAGCCCAGAACTCACCCCGTGCCAACCAAGTGCCCCAGCCCAGCCAAGCCCAAAGCTGCTGCTTCTGCTTCGGACATCTCGGCCTTGGGTCTGTCCCCTGCGTGTCTTCCAGCTCAGGTCTCTTTTCCCACACACCCTCCCTAGCTCTTCCCCTTCCCCCTCTCCCCCCCCCCCCCCCCCCCCCCCCCCCCCCCCCCCCCCCCCCCCCCGCCGGTGCCTCCCCTCCTCAAAGGATTTAGTCTTTACAGCCAGGCCTAGCGGATCAAACCTATAACCCGAGCACTCTGTGAGGCTGAGGCAGGAGGATCACAAGATAGAACCCTACCTGGGCAACTCAGCCACTTAGCAAGGCCCTGTCCATTAATCAAATATAAGAACAGAGGTAGCACAGTGTGAAGGCCATGGGTTACATTCCTAGTAGCAAAAAATAAATAAAATAAAACTTAGCGCCAAACTCAGCCTCGCATTACTTTGTACCGCACCCCCATGGTTATCCTGAGCACCTCCTTGGGGTCAGGGGCTGGGACACCCCCTTCCTCATACTCTGTGATAGCCCATCGGCACACAACTCAACCTACCCTGACTGGCACTTACTAAGGAGAACAGAGGACACCAAGGAAAGCACCTTCGTAATGGCGACAAGCAGCTCAGGCAAACTCACTTCAGTATGGCAGAGCCAGCCATCAGCGCCGTTTCAATGAGCTGCAAGAGGTAATGTCCAAAATGAATGAGAAGCAGAGGGTAAGCAGCTGCTGTCACAGGCGCTGTGGTGTCTCTGCCGAGTTTCAATAAAAATAGCCCTAATACATTAAAAAAAAAAAACTGATGAATTCCCATTACAGCCCCCTGAACGTGCTACTCAGGGGTTTACTGGTATCACACCACGGCTCCAGCTCTAACGCTTCTAGGATTTACTGCTGGGCTCACAACTCTGCTCTTTTATGGATTTTTTTTCCAAGAGGGGCTTGCATCCGGGGCTCCCGTTATGGGTCCCTTGTGGTAGGCTGGCTAGAGCAAGCTGCCTCAGCAAACGGCAATAAACCTCACCAAGGCAACAACTGGTACTCGCCAGCAAAGCCTGATTTATAGCGGAGCGTTTCTAGATGGATTCTCATGTAACCCTTTTATTTCCATCTCCAAGAACACCGACGTTGAAAGATCAGTTACGGCACCCAGATTTCATAGTGAGTTTTGCTGGTGAAGAGGAGAGTGGTTAAAAAAAAATGCACGCACACACACACACACACATGCACACACACACACACACACACACACACACACACACACACACACACATTAAGTTTGAGGGCCCTTTTGTAAACACGAAGGGAGAGAGAGTGTTCAGAAAGGTGGTAGGTGTGCTTAATTAAAACAAATTACAAAAATAAAAGAGCTGTTAGAAAAAGGCCTTATTCACTTAAGGGCTTAGGAGCTGCTTAAATCACAAACTTGTAGTTTGTTATGTCGACACACCGTCAATAAAAATCAGCTCACTGGAGTCAGTACAGTCACAGGTGCATTCATCAGTCCTGTGTCTTTAACCAGAGGCCGCCCTCCAATCTCATTAGCGGCCTCCTGTGTGTCTGGGAGGAGGGAGAAGGCTGTCACTTACCTATGCGTGATGAACCATACAAAAGAGGCCTAAGCCCAGGAAAGACAAGGTAAATACCCTGGGATATCAGCTGTGATAGCGGAGTCCGCAGAAGGCACGATTGTGTGTGGACGGGCTGGGTGGCTGTTTTGTTTCAAATTAGCCAGTGATTGCAGATTTCATTCAACACGCATGACTCGCCCTTTCTAGATGTTCCCTGGTCTCGCTCTCCAGAGAGCACTGGAAAATGGCTGTGCACAAAATTTTCAGGTTTGATGCAACCACTGTGCATCATAAATACATATTAATTAAAAAATGGGGAAAGAAGAAAAATGGATGTGATGATATTAGCAAGAATTTCATGAGCCCATAATTAGGTAGTTTTCTCCCACAAAAATTCAGCTCATTAATCAATAAACCAATGTGATTTATGTTCTGGCCAATGTTCATCTGCTATAAAAGCAAACACTCGAAACAATGCCATTCTAATGACATAAGAAAGAACCGGACAGGAGCAACCATCAGCCATCTGATTTTTGACAAAGGGGCCAAAACCAATCACTGGAGAAAAGACAGCATTGTCAACAAACAGTGCTGGGGAAACTGGATATCCGCATGTGGAAGACTGAAGCTTGTCCTAAATCTTTCACCCTATCCTAAAATCAAATCAAAATGGATCAAAGAGCTAGATGTCAAAACAGAAACTCTGAACCCGCTGGAAGATAAAATCGGTACCTAGGGACACAGGGATGGAAACGATCTCATGAACGGAATGCCAACTGCACAAGAAAAAGCAGCAACAGTCAACAAATGGGACTACAGCAAACCAAAAAGCTTTTACACAGCAAAGGAAACAACAGGGTAAACAGCCCTCAGGATGGGAGAACACTTTTGCCAGCTATTTCTGAGACAAAGGATCAATATCTACAGTATTTAAAGAACTCAAAAAATCCCCCAAATAAATGACCCCACGAAGTAATGGGCAACTGAAAAGAAACATCTCAGAAGAGAAGGCCAATGAGCACAGGAAAAATTATTCGACATCTTTGGCTGTCAGAGAAATGCAAGTCAAAACAACACTGGGATTCCATCCCACTGCACTGAGAATGGCTTACATAAAGGACTCAAAAACAACAAGACTGGCGAGGCTGTGGGGGAAACAGAATGCTTCCACACTGTTGGTGCGACTGCAGTTTAGTTCTGCCACTCTGGAAGGCAGTGTGGAGGCTCCTTTGAAATCCCATTTGACTCAGCTACAGTTCTTCTGGGCATTTTCCCAGTAGAGCCAAAGTCACCACATCATGGAGACACATACATATAATAGCTAGATCCTGCAAATAGCCCACATGCCCATCAACTGAGGAATGGATGAGGAAAATGTGTGTGCATATACACAATGAAATGTTATGTAACCATAAGGAAAGATAAGAAGCACTTGCAAAAAACAGGGTCACCTTTGAGTCAATAATGCTCAGTGAAATAGACCACACTCAAAAGATGAAGTATTGCTTGGTGTCTCTCATGCAAGATTGTCATAAATACATGTATAAAAAGATCTTAATGTAAGAGACAGCGTAGGAAGAGGGGAGATGGCCTTCTAGGAAAGGGAAGAAACAGGAGAGTTGGGGTAGGGGAGGAGAGGGAATGGGTAAGAGGAAGGGCAAGAGTGGTCAGAGTCATGTATATGGGCAGAAATTCCCCAAGTTGTATGTAATTAAATGTTATTAAGTCTGTAGTATATTCATATTGAAAAATTTTTTTCAAAGTTCCAGGCCATAATATGTCTCATCCTACGAGTGTCCACACCCCTCTTTGCTCATGTAGTTTCTTAATTCTGCATAATAAATCTTTCCACATGCCTCACACGTCCTACAATTCTTTTCTATGACAGAATTCAATGAATCTCTAAGTCTGCTCCGTGGGTGGGGTGGGTTGAGGTCCCATCTCCTCTTTTAGGGACCTCTTCAGACTCCACCCAGCGACAATCCTGACCCCACACTGCTGAATGTCGCACATTCCCCTGCAAGTAACTGTGTGCCTCTCATGTTGGCCAGAACTCATCTAGGATCTCCCAGTGTGTTACTGGAGCTTTCCACAGTAATTCCTTGACCATGAAAATATACATATTCGCAAATACATACATATGTGCATGTGTATCCCAAAGGTTGCCATATATATATATATATATATATATATATAAATATATACTATACAATAGGAAAAAAAAAAACAGGACAGGAGCAGAGTGGTCCACAGTGATCAGAAAGACTCAGCCTCTCTTTCTTTGCAATTATTTTTGGGGAATAAGAATAGAACCCAGGGCATTTACACTGAGCTACACCCCACCCGCTGCCGCCACCTCCTCCTCTTCCTCTTCCTCCTTCTTCTTTTTATGTTGAGATAGGATTTCATTAAGTTGCTGAGTTTCTCAGGATCTGATCCTCCTGCCTCAGCCTCCCAGAGTGCTAGAATTACAGACCTGTGCCATCATGAGCCTGACCTTTTCTGTGTTTTGGCACTCACAAGTGGCCTTCTTTTCACAAAAATCAACATGCCCTTTGAGCACACATCTCATCCTCACACCACCAGCTTGCATTTATCTAAGTAGCTACCCATCTAAACTGCAACTGACATCCCTCCTAGCAGGTGGTGAGTCTCAATCAGCTGTTAGATTTTCTAACAACACAAAGCAGTGGCGCTTGGACGTCAGTGCACATACAGATCTCCTGGGGATCTGGCTCAAATACAGACCCCTACTTGGGAGCTCTAGTGTCAGGCCTGAGGTTCTGCTTTTCTACCAAGCATCAGGTTCTGGTGTGAGTTGCATGCAGTTGGCATAGATCCCACAAATACAGGTCTCTGAAAATTTCAACAGGAACTATAAATACAGTCACACAATTGCATGTGACCTTGATCTTGAAATATAACAATAATTATTTTTAGAGAGAACTGTATTACAGATAGGAATTTTAACACAGTCATATTTCCTCTAATGCTTTTTCCATGGATAGGTAGCCTTTTAGACCTCAAAGCAGTCCTTTCAGGTCGAGTATTGACTTCCGGAAGTGATCCAAAGCAAATATACACAGACTCATTTAAAAGAAAACTCAAATCCAATACGTTTCCCCAGCTGCACTGTTAATGGCTGCTCGGCTCTTTCCTTGCAATAAATGTGCATAAACAAATTGGAACGCATTCTCCTTATTTCTGAAAACCTTTTCCTGAGGTAGAATTCATTTGCTCACCTTACAGCATCTGCTGTGCTGTGTGGCATACTTAAATAACATTTCTAGGCGCTTAGAACTAATTCCCTTTGAAGTACATTAGTCTCCTACAGATTCAACTATGGAGACAAATGTCCAAGGTTCACAATATTCTAGTTCACCTGGGACGATATTACGTTCCTGTATGTGATACAACTACTTCCTGCAGAGGGGCTCAGAACACTCACCTCTCCCATTAACCTCACAGATTGCTTATATTGGAAATAGGTCACATCACAGATCCGGATTTGCAAGGCTAATACCAAAGGATGACTTAATTTTTCTGTAATTTGGGTTAGTAGATACTAAATAGAACACAGTAATACCTTGGATATGGTGCTCCTATGGAGTACAGTTGAGCTCCCCAAAAGCACGTCAGGCTCACAGACACAAGCAGGATTTCCTATGCCCCAAAGTCACGCTGCAACCAAAGAACTGATGATACTCATTTACAGGTATCTGTTCAGCATCTGTATGTCAAAGAAATGACAATAACAATAATAATGAATAATGGTTGCAATAAACTATAGTGGCACTTGCCTTTAATCCCAGCCCTCCGGAGGCTGAGGCAGAGAATTGTGAGTTCCAGGCTGACCTGGAATACCTAGTGAAACTCTGGCTCCCCCCACAAAAAAAAAAATCAATGACAAAAATAGGGTATTCTAAACATTTTACCTACTAGTCATCCGTCTTTACAACAACTTTATGTGGTATGCACTACTATTATTGCCCTCAAATCACAAAAAAAAAAAAAAAAAACGTAGGTACTGTGAGGTGAAATAATTTACCCAAGGCTGAAATACCAGTAAGTAGCAGAGCCAGGACTCAAATCCAGACAGCCTGGTTCCTGTGTGCAAGCTCTACCATGTGCCAGGTCACGAGACCAAGACAGAGGCACATGTTGGGACAGCAGAGGTGTGCATCCACAGCGCCTGTACTGATGTCTGCCCACTCCTCACCATCAGCAGCAGCCATTAGATCCCTCCTTTTAGGAAGGATGGGAGAAAAATTAGAACTATTATTCAAAGTCACAATTTGCAGGAACACAGATTTTGGTTTTGTACAATGTCCAGTGTATATATATCAACACTTTGTCTTTTTTTTTTTTTTTTTTTTGTACTAGGAATCAAACCCAAAGGTGTTCTCCCACTAAGCTAGACACTCAGCCTATTCTATTTTGAGACAAGGTCTCACTAAGTTGCCCCAGTGAGACTTAAACTTGCGATCCACCTGCTTCAGCCTCTCTCAATGCTGGGATTACAGTTGTGTGCCATCATGCCCAGATTAACTTGTTATTACTAATATGTAACTGAGTTCCTGCTCAGGTCTTTTATGGCGAACAGAGAAGCCTTGCAAATACGCTGGCCCTGCCCACCAGGTAAGGCAGTCAATGGCAGACTCGCTGCTATGAGGTGACACGATTATATCACCTCACCTGGGTTCAAACTTGGCCCAGAACCCTTCTCAACCCTGAGCTCCAGGAAGCCTTCATCAGCCCATTGGAGCGTGAACATGAAGAAAAATGTATTCGCCACTCCTGACTGAGTGCATAAAGCCCTTTCATTTGCTAATCTTGGATACTTTTATTTTAGATCAACATTCAAAGTTAGCAGAGGTTACAAATGAATTCAAGTATGGGCACAAACAGGGGTACATGCCTACCTAACATGGATCTTCTGGTTAATGAACTCTGACTCGGGCCTGGGGCTGACGCTTTGGCTCCTGCCTTCAAGGAATTTTCATATCCACACTCTTTACAAATGCCGCAGATGAGCCTTGATCTTTCTTTACCCTACGTATTTGGGAAAGTCCCACAAACTCCCTGAAATGGTGTACTGCTTTCAAAGAAACCAAGAAAAGTAAGCTAAAATCCTAGATCCCACAATATAAATACATTCAGATTTAAAATTTTTTACTGTTTAAAAAATGGAAAAGTATGAAAATACATTTTTATAATCTCCAGGAGAAAAAATACTTCTCAGGCATACCAAAAGTCCATGAGAAATTTAAGAAGACAATAGACTGGGGAAGTAGTTCGGTGGCACTTGCCTGGGATCTACAGGGTCTGTGTTCAATCCTTGGCACCATAAAAAATAATTAAAAATAATCATCTAACTTCATAAAATTGCCAAGCTTCTACATTGTGAGGGTACCAAATCAAAGTTAATAATCAAATGACATCACTGCTGGATAGTTAAGGTTACGGTGGCTGCCTCATTCTGAATCCTTCCATATATCCTCCAAGAAATAATTAAAGCCAATAGAATAAAAAAGACCTGTACACAAACCCCACACTTCTATTGTAACTAGAAAATCGATGATACTACAAACTTTAAATTATCTGTCATTAAGAAAATCTATCAATTTAAAGCACCACAACCGCTAGTTTCTCTGCCGCAAGTTTTTGCAGGGATTAGCTTAGAGATGGAGAGTCTGCAAGGAAAACTTGATTAAAAGGCTGAAGAAAAAACTAAGCTAGAATGAGAAAGCCCATGTTAAGCATCAGAATAGCGAGGAGTGCCGGATAAGCGTGCTGACTCCAGGGGAGACGTCCAGCCGCGAAGGGAGACATAAGGAGGCCGCTCTGGAAGGCTGGGGAAAGACAGGACCCAACAAGGAGCGGCAGCCTCTGGACGCTTCGCAGAGAGTTCAAAAGAAACAAAAGAGAAAGATTTCAGAACCTGTCACAGGAAAGGATACCAAAAAATTCAAAGGACACACAACCGCTATTTGAGTTAAATACATATTGTGGGAGTCTACCTTGTGCATTGCAGGATGTTTAGAAATACCCTTAGTTTCCACCTACCAGATGCCACATGCCATTACCTCCCTCACCCATCATGACAATCAGCGATGTCTCCAAACATTGCCACGGTTTTCTGGGAGACAAAAATCACACCTAGTCGACAACCACTAACCTGCAACAACAATTTGTAAGTTTCTAATTGGCTTACATATTGTTCAAAGATTATTCTTTAAATGTAAATGTTTTTGACTTTTTTCACTAAACTGTAGAAAGAAGGAAAAAGAGGACAGAAAAGGAAGGAAAGGTCATCCATCTATTCAACACGTTCTTACTGAATGCCTACTAGGTAAGTATTGTATAAAAGATAAATAGAGGAATGAGGACGTAGCTCAGTGATTAAAGCACTTGCCTAGGAATTGCAAGGCTCCAGGTCTGATCCCCCAGCACTATGTAATACAATAATAGCTGAGTGTGATGGCCCACGCCTGTAATCCCAGCACTGGGACGGCTGAGACTGAACAATGCAATGAGATCAAGGCTCACCTGATCTACACAGTGAGTTCAGGATTGGCCTGGGTTACAGAGGGAGACTCTGTCTCAAATAAATAAATAAATAACTGTCACGATCCTTATGCTTTCTATATTGCTTTCAATTTAAGTGTGCCATGATCTGTTCAACTTCTGTATTTCAGGAATCTGATGCCTTGATTATTTCTAATCTCCAATCATAATACACATGCAAACAAAACATTTTGCCACAAATGTTTATAAATCTCATAGCTGCTGAGTATTTTTGGTGCTATCATTGAAAACTGCCTGGGTGGTGCTGGTCAGATACTTCCACAGTACTGCCATATAACAACCACATCTCACAGGCACACCACAGGTGGTTTAGATTTGTCTCCCTCCCTCTGTAGTCTATGGATTAGCTTAGCAGTAGTCCAGAAGTCACTACATAGCCCAGGTTGGCCTCAAACTCACAGCAAACCTCCTGCCTCAGCCTCCCAAGTGCTGGGATTACAGGCATGTACCACACACCCAGTAATTTGTGGCATTGGGGAATCTGTGCTATTCCTCCACATCTCCTGTAGGGATCTGTTCAAGTTGCCAGTCTGAATGGCTCTGTGCCCACGTGCCTCTCATCCTCTTCCTGGGAGGGACCAGCAAGGCCAGGCCATTTCTCCATCAGCCATGCAGAGGCAAGGAGAAGCAGAATCGCAGAGCCCTAGGCCCACGGCTTCCACACCACCGCTGCTTCCCTATTCTCTTAAAATATGGCATCACACAGAAATACACTCCACTGCAGAGGGGAAGGGAGCTGCAAATTCACATGGCAAAAGACCTGGACACGGCAGGGGCAGACAGGTGAGGCGGTGCTGCAACGAATCCCAGTGAGAAGCAATATAACTTGGTTTTATTATCACAAAGTTAAGCTTTCTGGGCATAGATCCCTGAGTTAATGAATACAACAGAAAAATAATTTTCACCACGCAGGAAAGAAAAAGGTTAAATAAGCTATCAACCTCAGGGGGATCATGATTTTGGTGTATTTTTATTGAACTGTAGCAATACCAGATTTATTTCTATTACATCAATTCATTTCTACACTCCAACATTTCGGTGATAAACGTCACTAAATGACTTTTACTATCACATATATTACACCTTTTATGGCAATTTTAAGCAAGCCACTCTTCAGAGTCATTATTTATATTCTCTATTTGTCTTTAAAAGGACTTTTTCTAAAACATAACACTTCTTAAAGTCAAGTACCAGCCCCTCCAGATGTAGATTTCTACATTCCACATACTCCAGGGGAAAAAAGTAATTGGATTGTGCTTTCTCATTCATGACCATTTAAATATTCAGTTTCTGAGGTTACATTTTAACGTGTGGTTTTTTATGTTTTATTCAGGACACAATGTTCCAGCAAATATCAGAAGGCCAGACCAGTGGCGGACGCCAACATTAAGTATGCCATTTGCATACCCATTCCCAGAAAGGCTCAGTGAGAAGCCGTCGGCAAACCATCAGAGAAAGCCATACTACATTCAGAATAACTGAAAAGAGGCACCAGAGGTAACTTAAAACTTTTAGGATGAGGAAAGGGAGAAAACGAACTCTGAAACCACCTAGCTCTCCACCTAGCCAATAAAATATTCCAATTTCCATGAGCCGAGAGATGACTACAACACAAAACCATGCCACCTGCACGGCGATCACACCGCTGCTCCTGTCATCTCTGTGACTCACAGGGTAAGGTAAGGTAAAAGGCATCTTAGAGCCCTGAGGTCTAATGTCAAGTTCACCATGAGCAACAGCAGGATCCCACAGGGTGGCACTCCTGAGCGAACTGTGGAAGAAGGTCAGCAACTCACATACAAGAACGAAACAGCAATATGGGACCAATTATCAAATTCTTTAACCCCTTCTCACTTCCTCTGACTGAATAGAGAACACTTAATGGCCACATCTTTGGAAAGCAATAGATGTCTCACCAGCTGGCATGGACCTTAGAAACATGGGGGGGAGCAGCCCAAGGAAGTCCAGCAAGTGAGCACTTTATATTTGGTCCTGGTTAGAAGGGGTCAGGGCAGCTGCTTGAACTTTAGTCTGCAGATGAGCTTGGCAATGAACTTGAGGCGAACGGTGCTTCACAAAGTTTCAGCTCAGAAGAGGCCATGCTGCTGGAGGGAAGCCAAAGCTGCCCTCAGAGAGGCAGGCCAGGAGGACCTGAAGGGCAGGCAATCATACCAGGGTGGGCTCAGTCACTTGCATTTCTCCAAGTTCATTCTTGAAGGTGCCTCATAATAAGCCATATTCATAAAAGGAACCCAGAGTCACTTGAAGGTGTTACACTGTGTTCAGTTGGCTCTTTTAAGAAATGCAGGATGAAGGAAATTATTCTTTGAAAGATTTTAGGGAACATCTGTTACATGTTTTATCAGCTTCGTGGAGGTACAATTAGCATATAACTAAAATATGCACATTTAAAGTTACGTTTTGAGGGGGTGATATATGTGTACATTTGTGATGCTGTGTACAATTAAGATGTTGAATATACCCATTATCTCCAGAAGACCACTCCTGCCCCTCGTGATGCCTCCTAGAGCTCCCTGCCTCACAGCCAGCTCCAGAGCAAATACTCATCTTTCTGTTGCTGTAGAGTCGTGTTCACTTTCTATAATTGGAACCACACATTATCCACACTTCCTTTCACTTCCCTATGAGAACTATGATGCTGTCCACCCTTGCTGGTGGGGCAGACTCCTTTCCTTTGTCATATGAGTCTTCGTCATTTTGGGTGGTTTTCCCTGGGATTCAGATGGGTTTTTAAGCTCATTAGCACATGGCTGATGCTTAAGACCCTGTACTTACCTCTCTCTCTCCCTCTCTCCCTCTCTCCCTCTCTTTCTCTCTTTCTCTCTCTCTCTCTAGTACTCTTGGACTCCAACCAATCATCACACCCAGACTTTCCGCCCCAGCCTCCAAACTCAGGGAGGCTACCTGCATCACAACCACAGCCTAGAAGCTGCCTCCAGACATCCAAAGACCTCACCTTGCTTGTTACCACCTCTCAGAGATCCATCTTTCACCACCTTGTGTCTAATCTTGAAAAAACATTGTGGTATACAGTCATCTCATACTCCACACAGCTGGAAGGAAAGACCCAAAAATGATTAAATATTTTAATATCAACAAAGTATTTTTTAAGTATGAACATTTTTAAACTTCAACTTGTTCAAAATCTACTTACTCCTCAATGATGGTAGATCAGTGAGATTTAATACACAACGAGACTGCCCAACTGTACAGGAACTGGGAAGCAATGGACTCCAAACACAAGCTCTAGAGATCTTGATGCACACTTGCAAGACACAACGAGAAGAAATCAATAAACAACTTTTTTGAGAAGTCAGCCTTTTAGATGGTATCAGATTGTGGAGCTTTGAATGTCTTCACCACATCAGAGCCGGGTAAGGACTGGGGATGCCCCAGCGGGTGACACACGTCCCACTGGGAGGAAGCCTTACACAGCCTGCTCTTTCCCTTCAGTAGGGCCAATATTCAGGGACCCAGAGATACAGTAGGAGCTAAAAACAAAGGTCTCAACTTCATGAGATTTAGGGAACAAATAAGACAAAAAGCAAACATTCCATCGGTCTACTAAGAAAAGATAAATTAATCTAAATTCACTTCTCCACGTCAGCAGAAAATATTTCTCAGTGGAGCTGTCAAGGAAGTTTTCTTTGAGTTGTTTAACTGCATTTGCATGAAATGAGGGAGGAAGCCATGACAAAATCTGAGAAGAATATTCTAGCAGAAAGAAAAATAAACAACCTAAGGCAAAAATGATTCTTGAGCCTTACTTTAGGATCCTGGTAGGTATATAATCTAACATTGGCAGTAGCTAGAAGCATCTCCTTTTGTTTGCCGACGTTTACTCCTTACATTCCCATTCACATTGGGAAGTATACACCAAGAACGTGGCCTGCGTGGGAAGCCAAAGAAAAAACACACAACAAAAACCCTTCAGCACAGCTTCATGAAAGAAGTTCTGAGCCATACAGAGGAATTGACGATCTTACAATGTGGGTAATGGGTCTGCCAGTTGATGGCTCTAGTGGATATATTAGTGCCAGGAGTCAGAAAGGCTTGAGCGTGTCTAGACGGCCTGCTAGGTCTATCGGGGAAAGGCAAAGGAGTGGGTTGGGGCAGAGGCTTGCGGGGCAGCTTGATCTGTGTAAAGATGAGAAATAACTGGAAAAGAAAAGCAATTTTAGAGCAAAGACCATGCCAACTGCAGCTCTTCCACGCTGCCTCTCTGGGTTCGTGCCCAAGTTCTGAGAAAGAGAAATACATAAAAAGATTTTTATTGATGGCATTTCTGAAGAAAAACAGGGTACCAGGCCACGGCTCTTGAGGAAGCAGTGTGTGCTATCCTTCACTGGGTGACTGCTGGAGCACACTGTGACTAGCAATGACCCAGGGACAGGGACCAAATACCCCAAGCCACCATGGATAGAAATTCACAGTGGCTGCAGCCAAGATCCACCCAGGGCAGCCTCCTGGCACCGCTCCCTGAGACAGAAAGATGTGCTGTGAGGAAAAGGGGACATCCCAGGGTCTCCCTGGATTAGTCCCTGCATTTGTCCTCATGCAAACATGCAACTTCAGAATTACACACGCTTTGGTTACACTCTTAGATCATCTATTTACTAGCTGTGTTATCTTGGGTAAATGATTAAGCTTCTCTGGGCCACATTTTTTTCAACCATCATAAGGGATAATAATATCCCTGTTAAGTGTTGGGATTACTGCGAGGTTCAAACAGCATGTAGTAAGTACTTAACTGATGGTTGTTCTTTTAAAAATATGATTAATATTGCTATTAATATCATCATTATTATGAAGGAATTTCAGAAGACCTAAAATTCCAAAAAGTTGGTGGGTGGAGATGAAGGAAATACTGCTTAGCAGGTGTTATTGGGGTCCAGATCTACCTTCAGGCTGTGTGTGCGCCCTGGGAAGTGTGGGACAGCTGAGCACATGGTAATTCATTTAAGCTCCCTGAACCTCAGCTCCACTGTCTGGGCAGCGAGTTTTATGGCTGTCGGCCTTTGGTCACTCACAGCACTGTGGAAGGTCTGCTCCTGACGCAGGGACAGAGAGCACTTCTTAAGGAGCTGCTTGGATGTCCCTGCTACCAGCTGCCATGGGTCCCAGCAGCTCTGCCTCCACCAGGTCTCCTGCCTGAGAAAACTCCATCAGGCCGATAAGATGCAGCTGCTCAGAGGCCATGACTACATGGTGAGACTGTTCCACAAGTTGCCTGCCAAGGCTGCCCCTGCAGAGGCCCTGGGACCAGCCATCCCCTAGGTCCTGCAGCATTTTGCTCGGGACAGCCAGTTATGTAGCAGCTCCCCGCTGCTCAGCGGGATGTGCTTCCTGTTGCTTGACTACCAGCCTCTAACCCTGAAGTGTATTTATGTTCCAGCTGCATCCTCCCTGCTGTCAACACCATTCGTGCTCCTCAGGATCTGGGTCCTCAGAAATTATAGCCCAAATTTGCTCAGAACTGTCGGGGTATAATTGGATTCTCACATATTGAATCGAATTATTCCTGACCCTAAATACAAACCGGTGGACCCGTTTACCCAAACATGAACTTTGAAGAAGTGTGTGGATTGTAATCTAGGTTTCTTCCAAGCCAGAGGGAAGAAATAATCTGAGATATCCTTAAGAACGCATCCCAATAACTGCCCCTATTATGACCCCTTAAGAAGCACAGCCCAGAAACTGCCCCTACTGTGGGGCTCCCGAGCAGCGTGTCCCCGGTTGAAGCCCGGCCCTGCTGCCCTTGGCTGAGCGGAGGCTTCATGGGAAGCCCAGCCCCACAGTGCCCCGGAGGTGGACCAGAACAGGCCTAGGTTTCCTTCTGAGTCTTGGGTGGGAGGGTGACACTGGCTCCCTGAGAAGGAACTTAAATCGAGGTCAAACATAAAAAGAGTTGGATTTTAGATAAACCCAACCTTAGAATGTTTAGAAGGGAGACATGAAGAAAAGTGGGCAAATTCAAAAGAGAGAAAGGAGAAATGCAGAAATTCAAAATATGGGAGAAGGAATAACAAGTCCAAAGAAATTATGTTTATGTTACTGTGAGTGAAGGTCGTGGTGCAGCTATTTAGGAGTAGAAGAAAAACAACCAGGAAAAAGCAGAAGGAGAGGATGTATGGCCAGAGGTGCTGAGAACAGTAGGATCTGAAATGGAAGGCAGAGGGGAGGACAGCGGGCTCACTGGCAGGTTCTTTCCATCACCAGGATGGTGAGAGAACAGGCAGCTCCTCTATGGGAGAGCCCGAGCTTAACTTTCAATAGGGGAGATTTAGGGTAGACACTGGAACAACCCCGAGGAGTAGAATCATTCTGAGAAAGATGTGGAAACCCCATCTCTGAAAACATTAAGAAACGGTAAAGACAAGCCCTAGTTTTCAGGAGTGGCTCAGATACCCTAGCTTACCAGAATGCAGCTGTCCGTACTCCCTGTTTCTGCATTAAATTTCCTCCAATCCAATTCCTTCTTCATCCCAGTGTGATATAGAGAGATTTTCTTAGAAGCCTTTGGTATTTATTGGGCTTATCTGTTTTAAACCTGCTTCTTACATCGAGTCCCCCTTCCTGACCAGCATCCCGAGTTCTCCTTAACAATGTCTTCCACAGCTTGTCAAGGGCAAGCTCTTGTCACTTCCCTCCAAGACCCTTGTCAGCACTGTGGCTGGAATACAGGTGGCACTTGACAACTTGCCCCTGAACAATTTTCCATTATGACAAATAAAGAAAATCCATGCAATCATATAAAATAGGGGTCAAAGAATCTTCATCAATGTCAAAGAATAAGGGATTGTTCCCTGCTTCTTTCACAGAAGCTGGTTGATAAAAGTCCTCAATGTTTACCCTTGTGATGGGTAATTTTAAGTGTCAGTATGACTGGGCTAAGTAGTGACCAGATACCTGGCAAACTTTTCTTCTTTTCTTCCCTGTGTCTGTGAGAACGCTTCTCAAAAGAGATGGGTATTTGGGTCCGTAGGCGAAGTACAGAAGGTCCGCATTCAACAAAGCAGAAGAGCAGCATCCAATCCCTTGGTGGTAAAAATAGAACAAAAATGGAGGTGAAAGGGAGGATCCGCTCTATCTCTGAGCCGGGTGTCCATTTTTCATGCCTTCATATCCCAGGACTTACATGGGCGGCTGAATTTCTCTAAACTTGTCCCCTGCCCCAACGTTCCCATCCCTCCCCATTCTTGTTCTCAGACCTTCAGACCCAAATTGGAAGATACACCATCTACCTCCTTGGTCTTTAGGCCTTCGGGTTTGGCCTACGTCACACCCCTGGATTTTCTGGTTTTTCAGTCTGCAATCAGCAGTGTGTGTGTGTGTGTGTGTGTGTGTGTGTGTGTGTGTGTGTGTGTGTGTGACTGGATTGGAGAAAATGTAACCCAGACACAGGTTGCACGTGGAAGGCTGCCTGTCAGAGACTAGGTGCCCAGGTTTGCCCTGTAAGCCACTACAAATTTGTATCAATTGATTCTGCTTCTTTAGAGAACTTTGACTTATACAACCTATGAAAATGCCACAGACAATAAGCCTATTAATTCTACCTGAGCATTTATGACTGCCATTGTTTAGGAAGATGACTGGCATACTCAGGTCTCCCCTGTCCTGAACTGCCAACCAAAAACGCTTATGTCACTTCGGGGAAGACTCTCAGGGCCCCAGAGTGTAGGGTGTGTGAGTGCTGTTGCACAAAGAGTCTGAGACTAGCACTGACCTTTGTTTAGCCTGAGCTCTGGACCTCAGGCCAGACAGCTTCCTGATTTCTCATATGCCAGCTGCTCTCAGGTCTTTTTCAGGATTGTGTTGTGTGTGCACAACATCTCTTCTCGTCACTGTTCATGACTTAACTATTTGCCTTTACACTATTCTTAAGTAAATTATCCTTGGAATTTTGTTCACATTTATCCTAAGTAACAACATCTGAGAAAGCCCAACTTTTTACTCTGGTTACTTCTTTTAGATATACCTTAAAACAAATGCATAATTTTAAAGAATATTGAGCTAATATGCTATATTTGGGTCTGGAATGTCCTCCAAAAGTCTACGTATTACAAAAAGGCTTTGATCCACTCCTCACCCATGACACTCTTGGGACGTGGTGCAACCTTCAATAGGCAGGGCCTAGGGAGAGGTCTTCAGGCCATGGAAAGGAGACTGTATAACCTTGGTCATTTCCTCTTTCTTTGCTTCTTGTCCTGTCACAAGGTAAGCAGTGCTGCTCCACCACACACTATTTCCAAGAGGTGCCACCACAGCCCCCTAGGCAAGGGAGCCAACAATCATACCCGAAATCTACAAAACCATGAGCTAAAATAAATCTTTTCCTAAACTGATTATTTCAGGTATTTGTTACAGCAACAGAAAGCTGACTGACATAGCAACTTGCTACAACCCCCCCACCCCACCCCACCCCTGGTAGTAGGAAATTCTGCTCAGGGTTACATTTCAAATGACAGCCCAAGCCATTCTCAAACTTTTCCTGTCTTCTCAAAGATATGCATAATTGCCATTCATATAGCCAGGACAATCCCAAATGAGTATTTGAACTTCTGAGGAACTTCCATCAGAAAATTTGGAGACCAACCTCTATATTCTCATTTGAGGAGATAAAATTACAATGCAAATGGATAAGCCCAATTATAAAGATAACTATAAAATATTTACAGAGAAAAAAAAACCTCCATATAGAGGTGTTAAAATGCCAAAACAAAACAAAAGTACTTAGCAAAGTGCTTAGTATAGTAGGTGGTCGGTAATTTGTTCCTATATTATCTGCACATATTTCCAGCTTTAATGATTTTTTCTATTAAAAAAAAATTGACATGACCTCAGCACTGATGATCATCTGTCTGAGGACTCTGGCTATCACTCAAACCACAGGAGCTACCCCAACAAAATGGTGGCTGACTCCTCCAAGGAACATTTGCTCTTGGTCTCCTGGACATTATTTTTGTATTAACTCATAAGCATTTCAAGTCCTTATGGTCATGGCTGAAAACACTTAGAGGCACAAATACTTTCCTTCTAGAACCATATTTCTGCAGAAGAATTACTTCAGCTTTGACTGAGGCTACTGAATTCCAAAAAATCAGCTATTGAGTCAGTAGGAAAACTCTGAGTGCAGGTTAGAGATTTAGGAGAGAGAAATTTGCCCCATTTTCTTCAACAGCATTGCAATAAATAAATAGGGATTTGAAAAATCCCAACACTATTTTATACTGAAACGGCACTATGAGATTATAAGCAAACTCTGAGCAAGTTTAAAATAGTTGCTATATACAAGAACTGCATTTATCATGTATACACGTGTGTTGTCAGCATTGCATCATTGTGACAAAATAACTCAGAACTATCAATTTAAAAGAGGAAAGAACGCCAGGTGTGGTGGCACATGCCTGCAATTCCAGCTCTCAGGAAGGTGAGGCAGGAGAATTGATGTGAGTTTGAGTTCAGTCTGGGCTAACAAAGTGAGGTTAGGACCAGCCTGTACTATAGAGTGAGACTCTGTCTTACAGAGAGAGAGAGAGAGAGACAGAGATTTTTGGCTCACGGTTTCAGTTTTCAGCCCATGGTTTATTTAGTCTGGCTGGCTCCATTGCTCTAGGCTTACGGTGAAGCTAAAACATCAGAGCAGAGGGTGAGGTAGCAGAAAGCTTCTGACCTCATAATCACCAGAAAACAGAGACAAGGCCTGCAAGGGAAGGACCAGGAACAAAATATCCCCTTCAAAACTGTAGTCCTAGTGATCTGTTCCACTCATAGCCCTGCCTTCCTCACAAGCCCCCTGGCGCAGGAAGTCATCAATAGATTACTCCATTGTTGAAGTCAGAATCCTCACGGTCCAGCCACTCTAATCCTAAAGCCCCATCTCTGAACACTGCGGCAGTGGGGACCAAGTCTCCAACACATGAGCCTTGGGAACACGTATCCAAACCATGACAACATTTATGTCTTATATAGCTCATCTAAGACAGTTACTCTATTCCAGATTATCTTATATTGCATTCCATAGTAATACAATAATTCCTTCATTCAGTAGATATTTACTGAATAATTCACTTTGATAAGTTCAGTGTAGGAATACAGACACTTCCTTTTTTATCAAGTCATTTACAGTCCAATAATGAAGACAAAACACAGATAACACAAGGCAAAATTGGGCAAATATTTTCTAAATATTTAGCTTCTAAAATTTTGTCATGAAAACACCTTCAGAGCTTTGAGATGCTGTTTCCTGTTCCTGAGTTTGTACCCCCTGTGGATCTTTGTTGACCCCTGAAGCACACATGGTTAAGTCATGTCAGGCCAGTTCAATACTGTCATGGCATAAGACATCTTCAGGCATAAAACAACACATCTCACATCTCACACCACAGCTCACCTCCTCCTTTACAGAGGATAGAAGATCTAACAGCTGGAGGCTTAGGTGCATAGTGGGCCAGCCTAGCCATGGAGTTCCAAGATGGTGGGGAGCACGGACACAGAAAATAGGTGGTGCTTGCATCCTAGGAAGTCCGTAATGACCTCAGCTCCATAAGGAGAGCTATTCCACAAAGACATTTTTATAGACTAATAATCATCACCAAAGACAACAGCCTTAAATCATACAATACTTTTATTTTTCTAAATTTATCGCTTATATTAGATTTAAATTTAAAAAAGAATTTTGTGAAATTCTGTAATAGTGTTATACTTGGTTTTAATTTAAGAGAGTGCCAATAAGGAAGAGTAAAGTCAAACAGCAAAGGGAAAAAGAAAGTTCTGCACTGAGCCCAACAACAAAAACCACTGAAATCCTTGAATATAGTTAGACATATGCTCTTTCTGAGCAGGTGTGAAAGAAAGCAGAATAAAATTAAGTCAGCACTATGCAAGTGCTAAGCGCCTGACTTCGACTCCCCGGCACCTCAGAAGCTGGACATGACGGTGCATGCGTGTAATCCCAGCACTCAGGAGGCTGAGGCAAGAGAACTGTCACGAGTTCAAGGCCAGCCTGGGATACAGAGTGACATAGTGTGTTCAGAAACAGATTGGACTATGGTGTTAGACCCTGTCTCCAAAATAAATAAATAAATAAATAAAATCAGGTGAATTTTAGAGGCAGTATCTATGTCCTTCAGAAATAGTTCAGGGTATCAGAAAACAGGTTGTGAAGCTGAGCTCAACCAAGTTGAGATTCCAGCCCTGTCACTGACTATTCACAGAACTATTATGAAAACTAAGAATATATATATGAAGTACCTTGCACAACATGTATTTAAAAATACTCCCTTCAGTTCCCTACAGTACGAAAGACTGGAACGTGGCCTACCAACTGTTCTAGGAGGGTGGCCTTAATTATTCATTCAGTGTCTTATTTTCTCATTGCTGACAGAATACCTGACATTCACAGTATGAGAGAAGAAAGATTTATTTAGCTCACAGTTTCGGAAGGTCTTGTTCATGGGCAGCCAGCAATGGCAGAAGCCCCTGGTAGGGGCTTAGATAGAGGAAGCCAAGTGATCAAGGGTGAAGCTAGCAATATCCTTCCAGGTCATGTCGCAGTGATCCATCTCTTCCTGAGTCAAGTCCCAGAATTCCACCCCTTCCAACCAAGCCTCAACTCCTAATAGTACATGGTTCCACAGCTATTCTACAACATCCCAAAACATGAAGCTTGGAGAGGACAGTCTACATCCAAACCCTAACACTCGGACACATTTTTGGACATCAATATGTGTCACTGTATTAGCACTAGAAATACAAGGATGACTCCCCTCAGGATTTCTCATTTCCTTTCACCCTGGGAATGTTAGGCCCTCTCTTCCCTAAGGAAATCTCCTAAAGATGGAGAAGACTGTTAAAGACACGTATGCCTGACATCAAGCAATTTAAACCCCAGAGGTAGGTCCAGAACGTGACTTTCATCTCCAGGCCATTTTCACCTTACCATTCACTGTCTATTTGAGCAAGAAGAAGGAAGTCTGATAAGAAACTCAAGAGATTAAGTGGAAGCTCAGAGATTAGTAGTGTCTCTGGTGAATTCTGGGAGACAGAGGAAAGGGCACCCAGGAAAGCTGGCCAATTTGACTACTTTACAATCCTTCTTAGTGTTTCCTTTTGTGTGTGTGATTGTGATGGCAAAATGAAACTACAAATTATGGGGCTAAAGGACAAAGGGACATGTGGGGGAGAAGCAATGATAGGCCTCCACTGACCACGACACACTTAAGGCAGGTTTTGGCCCCCCGGGTATTCTCCAGAACAGTGTCTCAACCAGAGATGTGCTCCGTTCGAACTCCAAGGAAGTTTCCGAGGTGAATACTACCAAGAATATCTCAAAAACACTGGTTTTTGGGTTTTTAAGGTTTCTTCCATTTTTATCAATTCAGTTGATATTTCCATTACTTCAATAGCTCTTATACTTCAAATCTAGAATAAATTTGTTTTCTTTTAGTGAATACCTGCCACCACCACCCCCCATAGGCACTCATATTATTACTGAAGTTTTGATTGAGACAGGGTCTCACTATGTAGTCCAGGCTGGCCTTGAACTCATAGCAATCCTCTTGCCTCAGCCTCCTGAGTCCTGAGATTACAGGTGTGCACTACCACACCCAGCTTATGTGATGCTGAGGAATCAAACCCCTGGCCTTGCACTTACTTGCTAGGCAAGTTCTTTAACTGCTGTGCTATTCTTTCAACTCCATTCCTTTTTTTTTTTTAAAGTAAATTTAGTACTATATAACAGATGGCACTGTTACACACTTATTTTTTATAGATGTTGAGGGATTTGTTTTTAATTATTAAATATTTTAAATAAAAGGAAAACTGAAGAAAGTAATATAAGATTCTCAAAGCATCTGACCATGTTTGCATTAGCAGTATCTTTTTAAAAATAAATAAAAGATTATAGATACAAACTAGGCACGGTGGTACAAACCTGTAATCCCAGCACTCTGGGAGACTGAGGCAGAAGGATTGCAAGTTCAAGTCCAGTCTGGGCAACTTTGCAGCTTAACAAGACCCTGTCTTAAATAAACAATAAAAAGGAGCAAATGCTGTATTCAATCCCCAGCACTGCAAAACAAAAACAAAACAAAACCCACTATAGATACAGCTAAAGGCCCTAATCCAAATCTCATCTTTCTCCCCTTGTCCTTCCCTCTTCTGAGATAACCACTACAGAGGAAATGGCATCATTCCCACGTACTTTAATGTGAGTACCACATACATCTAATTCCATAATAGCATATAATGTTGCTTCAGTCTTCCCATAAAATTGATATCTTGTCATTCATATTATTCATTTTGCTTTTTTATTCAACAGCTCCCTATTCATTTGTTAAAACCACCTCTGATTATTAATTTTACCACAGAGAGAGATCCGATCTGTGCGGCCATTCCCCTGGTGAAGCTGATCACCTCCACTGTTTGGCTGTGCCAGTGGTGTTCCACTGAGCACCCATGCCCTCGGTTCCTGCCATACGGCAGGGGGCTGCTAGGCAGGGGCGCACACATCTTCACACTCGCCAAGTTATCCAAGGACAACAGAGCAATTCATGCATGCAATAAAAATAAATAATAGTAATTGTCTTCCATCCTCAACAGCACTTGGCGTCTTCAGGGTATTTTTTGTGCAGCGTGCACATACAAAATAATTTCTATAGTTTCAATTTACATTCTCTCACTATTGTGGAGTTCAGCATCTTTTTGTGTGTTTTAACCTTTGAAAATTTCCCCTTCTGTAAACTGACCTATCACATACCTTGCCTATACTTCCAGCAGGTTTCCATTTTTTTAAATGCTTTATAGGAACTTTTTATATATTGTAAACACTTATTCTGGATCAGTTACATGCTATACAAATATTTAGTTCCTGGCTGTGGCTTGCCATTTAATTTTGTTTATGGTGCCTTTTTTCAGAAAGTTACCTAAAGTCTAAAATCAGCAAGTAGGTCAACGGTTTCCCTTCCAAGTCATGCTCCTTTTTATCTTGTTTACAATCTTTTCTCTGCTCCCAAGCTTGTAAAAGATATTATTCTACATGCACTGAAATCAGCTGAGGTTTGAATTCTCCTTATTTATGGTTCCAGCTTTTGGATTGGTGTAGTTCATGACATAAGGGTTTGAGTCAGAACAGAAGAGGAAGTACAATCACGTTCCTCCTAGCACAAGCCCTATCAGCTCTGGAAAAGTGTGTTATCTTGCACAGCTCACACCGAATCTTAGATCCCAACTGTCCTGGTCTGTCAGAGTCTTGATCTCAGAATTGTGGTCAACAGAAAAATACTGAGACAGAAAAATACAGCCAAGCAGTATCTGTGAGCAGGAGACAGGTGCATATGGGGATGGGTAGCACAGGTTCTTGTGTTCCTGGGGATCTAATTAGAGCTACATTCTGAGTCAAGTTTTGAGTTATATTTTTGAGACAGAGTCTCAGTAAGTCACTAAGTTGCCCACACTGGGATTGAACTTGTGATCCTCTCGACTCAGCTACCTAAAATGCTGGGATTACATACACACCTGTGCCACCAAGACTGGCTTCTGGTTCTTGTAAAGATCATGAACCTGCAGAATCCTAGAGATTCTGTAATGACCAGTACCAGGTACAGTGAGAACCACCAAGGTCACTAGGGTACACGCTCTGATTCCAGAGGCATAATTCAGCATAAGACATGTGCTCATAGGCTCAATTTTTCCTGCTCTACTGTAGAGTGTAACTGAGGTGTGCACCTTTGAAACAAGGAGCTTGTTTCTCTAAGTTAAGTTTTATCTGAAAAGCAACAGGGATAATTGGCTTACATCGATGTGTTATTAAGGAAAAAAGTATGTGCATTTTGTGGCCTTCATTTCTTCAAGGTGATTACATTCTCTCCAGGGAAAATAAAATGTCATGATGACACTTCTTGAACCATTCCTCTGTGGGAAGCACCATTCACGGAACCACAGAATTATTTCAGAGTTCTCAGCCAAGTCACAACCCACATCATCTACACAACTGGGAGACAAGAGCACTCTCAAAGTCACCCAGTGGCCAGAGGCATTTGATTACAAGTATCCTGTGGATCCCACATCAGCTGATGTCCCCTAACCAAACGTTCTTATACAGGACAGGAAATGAGAGCTCGCTGGGGAACTTGACATAGCCTACTGCAAGGGAGAGCAGTGGACCTTCACTTCATTCACTGCTAATATTTTGGAAAGTAAAAAGTACTCTGCAGATATTAACCATACATGTTGATTTTGGAAAACATCATGTCCCCTAGTTGGCATCTCCAGCACAGTCCGAAGGAAGGTAGCCATGCCACTAAGCAGTCTAGCAACACAGTCCTGCCCCAAAAAATTAGAGAAACCAGGAAATCAAAAGAGAGACTGTACTACAAAACAGACTGGTCCTAAGGTAAAACTCAGCACAAACACTGGGAGGTATGCTGGGTATGAAGTACTTCAAACTGAGATTCTAAGGGACTCAATTTATTGGGCCATGGAGATACTGGATTTATATATTCTGATTTTACTAAATTCAAAAACATTGGATTTTTGTTAGTATAACAAAGGCCTGATTTTTACCCTATACCTTAAAATAAGGAGTACTCTTATGTACATCTAAGCACACTTCTCTATGCCCCTTTGTTTCATTAGCTGTGTTACAGCGGCCATGATTTTCTTCTTAGATTTATCCGCTTCTAATTCTATGATGTTTAAGATACTTGTCTTCCTGGTTCCTTTACGTATAAACCTACTTAAAAAGGCATCACAGGACATTGAAAGAAAGACATGGATTGAAATCCTTATTAGGATTCCTTGAGTGTAGTCCCCCTTCCTTAAATCCTTTTCTCCCAATTTATAATCAATCTTCTTTTCCCTTTAGATAAAGGTATGGTTCTTCTAACTTTTCTGGAATGTAAAGATATTACTGTATGATTACTGTCAGAATCTCTCTCCCTTCTTGAGGAACGATATGATCCTTCCTTCACATGTGACAGATCCTACTGAATGTGAAGTGAGAAGAACATATTCCTGAGGTTGCCAAAAATCCTAACATCACATCATTGCCTTTGCTCTTCTAGAAAGTCAGGGTTTGACCAGGGCAAAGGAGAGGGAGTTAAAAGTTCTAGGTTCAAGTCTTGATTCTGACACTTTTGTTGGTAACACCAATTTACTGCCTCACACCTTGTGAAGCTCAGACAAGATGTCACAGTCATGTATCCGCAGCATGTGGGACACTATGCATTTCAGGGATTTTGAAAGACACAAGGTGGCCCAGATGACCGAGCACAGGGTCTACAGCCAAACCCTTGGAATTGGACCTCAGCTCTGCTACTGTGTGAGCCGGGGCGAGCCCAGTCTTCCCACCTGTGAAAAGAGTTGTTGATGATCACACCTGAGTCACAAAGAGACCATGAGATCTGGGTGCTCCCTGGGAAGTTTTGTAATAGTGCCCAGACCCACAGCCAGTGCTTAGTAAACTTCCAGAACCCATGTGAGTCTGCCTTCTCTTTCACCCCAGGTAGAAAGACAATGACGAAATCTTACCGATGCTTCTTGCAAAGCTGATCCTTTGTTCCTATTCCACTATTTTACTTGGGAACTCCACTGCCCCACTCGCCGGCTACCAAGCACCAAGCTCTCTAATCCCATTTCTGTTTCTAATTCCTCCTGCACCTGGCACCAAATTGATTCCCTCAAAACATCACTTTAAGCCAATTACATGCTTCAGATTCTTGGTGACCTTGAAATACCCATAGAATAATTTTAACACCTTGACGACGTTAAGGCGGTCTGTAAATTGAGCCTACCATACTTTTTCATCCATAGGAAGTGCAACCCCTCTACTCTAGCAAAGCTATTTACCCCAAGTTCTTGCACCAGCCTGTGGTTTCATCCTTCATGTTCTTATTCATCACCTCCTGTTCAATGCATCCTCTATTAGGGAATAACCACAGAAGGCCGTGTAGGACAGTGGTTAAGAGTTTTAGCTTAGATGCCTGGCAAGCCTCAGTTTATCTCCTAGTGCCACCAGTTTCCAAGTGCGTGACCCTGGACAACCTTTATTCCAATTCTGTGTGCCTAACAAGAGCACTCTTAATATAGCAAGAGAAAAACACATTTTATATTACATTTTACATCCATTAACAATAAACTTACTGACTCAGGGCGGGGGATAGCTTTAATTGCTTTTTACTTAACATTTTGTTATAAAACATGAACCAGAACTCAAAACAAAATTAAAAATTTCCTTCTCTCTGTAGTCCCAACACATTTTCTGTTCTCTGCTAAAGAAGTCAACAGGAACCTTATCAGCAATTGACAACCTTCTGCTTATGGTCAAGGCTAATTCTTTTATTATGTTCTTACTCTGCAAAAAGCTAATCTAATTTCCCTCTCTCTCAGGTCACCTGAGAACAGTGACCCAGCTTTCAGATTAGCCAAAGCAGGACACACAGGACTCTGGCATGGGAGGGAGAAGATGCTGCACTAGTGAAGTTAGGAAAGTCGGCCCTGGGCTCTGAAGAAAGAAAAGACACGTGGAGAGGCACTGCCCGAGCCTGGGTGTCAGCCAGTCACGGATGAGCAGCACAGAGTGCTAGTTTGCTAGTTCACCCTCCAACAGGAAAATGAAAGGCCAACCTGGGCCTACCCAGTCTCCACAGCCAAGAGGGCGGCATCTTGACTTCACTGCCAGGTTCTGGATCTCTTGTTTGCTGAACGTGGAAAGAACTTTTCAGATTGCTTCGATCCACAATGCCTAGGAGCAAGTTCACACCAAAATCAGCCCCTACCCCAGAGCAGCCCCAAGATCAGAGAGAGTGTGCCACTCTTTAACTTGGGTCCTCAGGGACTCCCCTCTTCTCACTCGGTGCTTCTTCCCTCTCTCCATCCTTTCCCTCTCTCCTTGTGACTCCCGCTTGTTTAAAAGAAAAGCCTCCCTAATACTTTTAAGTAATTGTTCTATCTTCAAACAACTGTTTTTGCATTAAAAGCTCCTGGGAAATTCCAAAAACAAAGCCAGCCAGCACCTTGTCCCTGCAGGATCTGACTGAGCCAGGGGTCTAGCCCTGCAAGGTTCACTGCTGTTGCTTGATTTAACCTCCTTCTGGGATTTCATGTCTCAGAACCACTGCCTTAACCAACACCTGGTGTCTTGGTTACTTTTTTGTTGCTGGGACACAATACCCAACAACTATAACTTAAGGGAGGAAAGGTTTATTTTAGCTTCTGGTTTCAGGAGATCTCAGGTCATTCATGGGCAGCCAGCCCTGTGGAAGGACTCGGCAGAGGCCTAGCCAGAGAAGAGCCATTTTCAAGATGAATAAGGGAAGCAGAATAAATGAAACAAAGAGCAGAGGTAGTATTTACACTTCCAGGTCAAGCCCCTGTACCCCACCCCTGCCAGATCATGCCCCAGTGATCCACCCTTTTCTACCAGGTCCCACCTCTTAACAGCACAAGAAGCCAATGATTGAATCACCTTCCAAATAAAAAGACTTTGGGAATACTCCAGATTCAAATCATAATACACGGACTCTCTCCCTGCCACTTCACCTCTCTCTGGAGATGACACATCCTCCACAACCCAGCAGTATGAGTTGAGGTGAGGTAATCAAGCTTGGCCTCATACTGGTCGTTCCTGATAATGGATTTGCATCTTGTACACAATGTCCTTCCCTGAAGTACTGTATTCAGCCTCACGTGCTCTCCCACCATCACCACCCTTATCCATCTAACTTCTACGTCCTTCAAGACACAACTGTGGTATCACCTCCTCCTGGAAGGCTGCCCTGGCAGGCTGAGCAATGTAGGCATGGCTCTTTCTTCTTACTTATAGTCTGCCTCTCATAGTTTTTATCTTCTTGCACACAAATAACCCACTATTTCCAAATCTAGTGACTTTAATAAACTGTAATCTCTTTAAGAATAAGAACTATAACTTCTTCAGCTCAACGTCCCCACAAATGTAACCGACAAGAGTACCTAGTGCATGGCTGGAATTCAATAAATTCCCCTGACAAACAGCAAGGAAGGAGAAAAGCCAAAGAAGGAATGTGGCAAGAAGAGGAGGAGGAAAGCAAAAGAAAAAACATCTCTCATTACTGTCATCCTCCAGCTTCTAAGGATAAAACATCTTACTAAGCATATTTTTGACACTATAAGGGTACTACACAGAAAGTAAAAACTCAAGACAACTCTCCTTTATTGATAAAATAAATGTCAAGAAAGTTCATATACAGGAAGCATTCTGAAAATCTATTCCTAGTCATTTACTAAGGGCAGTATTATTTATCTCCAACTTCTGCACAATTGGTGACTCACATCATTCATGACAATCTTACTCTGTTCCTTGTAGCTGTGGCAGGTATGACATTGCTCCTCCCATCAAGATGCCCATGTCCCCAACTCTGGAACCTGGGAATATGTTCTATGGCACAGAGACTCTGCTGATGCCATTAAGGACACTGAGATGGGGAGAATATCCTGGATTATCAGGTTGGGACCAATGCACTCACAAGAATCCTAATGAGTGAAATCAATCAATCACATCACGTGAGAAACAGCTCACCATCTACTGCTGGTTTTAAAGATGGAAAAAAAGCCAAAGAACACAAGCAGCATCCAGAAGCCAGAAAGGGTGAGAAAACCCTTTATCTCCTGCAGCCTCCAGAAAGGAGCACAGCCCTGCCGAGTCCTTGATCTTAGCCCAGACTATGAGCATTATAAGATTGTACATATATATGAAGGCCACCAAATCTGTGCTGATTTGTTACAGCAGCAATAGGAAACTAAGACAGTGGCTGCAGAACTATGTCCCCAGAGTACAATCACCAAGTTTGCCCAATCCATGGCCTGTAGGCCACTTGCAGCCCATGAAAACCTTTAATGTGGCCCAACAAAACTTTATACATTTTTCTTAAATATTGAGTCTTGCTTTGTTTTGTTACTAAACTTTATAGACCAGGCATATCCAACCATGACCTGCAGGCTGCATGTGGCCCTAGACAGCTTGTAATGCAGCCCCATGAGATCCTAAAAATTTTTAACATTATCTTGTGATTTTTTTAGCAATATTTTTCATGACTTGATTGTGCTTAAGCACAGCTGACGATAGAAGGCTGTGCAGGGGAGAGCAAAGTGTCAGGCTAACTTCACCTCCAACACCTGCCAAAACATGCTCAGTCAAATCAAAACCCACATACACTAGACACTGTGTGCACTTCTGCAAACTGGGAAGTTAAATACAGCAATTAATGGTAACAATATTGTTATAATTTAGCTCTGTGATGTTCCCAACATCCTCAAGTGTTTAGATGCTCAGACTTGGGTCCTGATAAGGAGGGGCGGATTACAGGCAGGCATGTGGTAGATCACAGGCTGTGGCCTGCAAGGATATAAATTCTTGCCCCAACTTCTTCTGAAGGCCCCTGATTCTTGCTCTTGCAAAGCCATGAGCAGCTGCCAGACCCTTCCTGCCATTGTCAGCTGCCCACAACTGGGCTGAGACCATCTGAAACTGTGAGCTAAAATAAACCTTTCCTCCTTCAAGTTGTGAATGTTGAGAGTGCGAATCCCAGAGCTCATTTTTCTTTTATTACATTGTTGACACACTGAGAAGACTTCAAACTTGTAATGAGTTTGTAGAGCTCACTCCTTTCCTTTACTTCCTTGTCCAGAGATGCTAAAAGTAACAAGCCAGCATTATTATATTTTTTACTTTTCCAGAAGTACTCAAATGTATTATATATAGAATTGCAAAATACCTTACATCTTACAAGTGAAAAATTAGGGTAATCAGAGGGATATACTTTTTGGGTCAATTTAAACATTTCACACCATGGGCTATCAACACTTCATACATTATTAGGAGGAGGGACTACAACAACTTTAAATTTCATAAAACTACACAGAATCAACTCCAGGAACCACTACAACCCTTAGAGAAAAATCAATGTTATAATTACACAGTTTCCAAGAACCACTCCTGGTGGAATCCGTATTGATTAGGGTTCTTGGAGAAGCATCATTAATCGAAATTATATATAAATAAAAGAGAATTTATTAGCACTATTTACAAGTCTGAAGAAAGAGTCCAAAATGGCCATCTGCATGTGCAAGAGCTTCAGGGTCCAGCGGCTGCCCGGCTGGGAGAGAGAAGAGCACCTGTCTGAGACAGCAGGAGAGTAGGAGGGGGTTTCTGCCATGGACCACTATTCAAAGGCAGACCAGAGCAAAACTAGGATGGAGACTGGTGATGTGAGACAGGAATGAGTCAATATCTAGCAAAGACGGGGAGGTTGGAGCTCTCCCAAGAGAAAAAGCTGTAAAAATCTTCCTTCTTCCTTCCTTCATATTTATTTCAAGCTGCCAGTCTATTGGCTGGACCACCCACAGAGTAGGTGTTCTTGCCTCACTTGCTAGCCCAGAAGTCAATCACATACACCGAAAGTACTGCCCTAATCCCATCAAATTGACACAATCCTTCCAAGTGTCACACGTATTTCAACCTACCTACGTGTAGGCAAGCCTATGAAAAGACGTGGGTGTTGCTATTAAGCAGACATGTAAGTTTCGTATTTATTAATTTTAGGCTTATTAGATTTCATTTTAGAGATACCATAAAAATATTTAAAATTTAGGTTTTGTTATTTCTGTAAACTGTATTATATATTCTATATGAGGCCCTAGATGATTTCTCTTCATTCTGTGTGGCCCAGGCAAGCCAAAGGCTGGACCCCAGGCTTTAATCTGTGTCCCAAACAGAACATGATGAAACACAGAACAAAAGTCTGGCAAGATGCGTGAAAGGTCCTGTCTTTGGGCTTTTGACTTTTGAGCAGTTTCAAGGTCCAGCACCTCTGATATGCTAGCCATTAGTCTTTGCAATCTTTGTTTCTCCTGCAAAAGGACCCCAGGCTTTGTTCTAAGACCTGGAAGCTGGGGGCAGAGAAGAAAGGAATAGAAGACAGATATCCTTACGGTCTCCACTCACAGTCGCAATGAATGCAAAATAACTGGACTTGCTGAACTGTCTGGGTTAGTAACTCCATGGACTTCTCCCAACGGCCAGCTTGCTATTTGAAGCTACACAACTCTTTTATTATTGCCTCTGTGAAATATTTCTTCTCTTTATCCAAGCACAGAACCAACAAAGAGAGCCAAAGGAATCAAGAGAAAGACCACATGTTAGCTTCCCTACAGACAAACTATCTGGAGTACAGTTTTTAGGGTTGGGGTAACACACTACGCTTCCTAATGGCACATGGGAGAATTAAGCAGAATGACCTGCGTAGCCCTGGGAGGCTAACAGTGAAGCTGCCCACAGTCAGAACTCTGAAAATCCAGAGGGTTCAGTTAGAGCCAGCTACCCTGTCTCCACTTTCCCAGTCCAGTGAGCTATCTGTGGCAGGAAGGTGAAAGTGAGGGGGTGGGAGAGGCCAGGACTGTTTCTCTGGTAGAAACACTTCAACACGGATAAATGAGGAACAGGGAAAAAAGTTCTTCACCCGACAGCTGGGTCCTCAATGACAGCAAATAAAGGTGTGCCATAATTAGGCAAATGAAGTAATTATACCCAGAGAACTCTGTGAACAAAATTAGTAAGAGCTGACTAAAGACCCATTGCCCCGAAGCATAGTGGAAGCCGGCCCCCAGCTTCCTGTGGCAAGGCACAGGCTGCGTTGCGTCACTAGCAATACAGTGCGGATATTTAAAATTGATGCCTTTTGCCTGTATAAATTAGAGCCAGTCCAAGTTATCCTCAGCATAACATGATTCTTACTTCATTTCAGATTTGCACAGGAGACATGGGGAAGGAATTCTAGACAGAGTTCCAGAAATTCCACATATCCCAGGCTGCCTACTCTGTTGGAGCTCACAGTGATGGAAATTGTATTGTGTCTTGTTAATAGTTGTGAGCACTGTAAATAGTAGAAATGCTCATGGGTTATATTTTTATAGTATTTTGATTTCTTATTTTACTCAGGGACATATTTGATTAGAAAGCAAGCAACTATTCTACACATGAATATCAGCATAACACAGGAGAAAGAATGACCTTAGAAACATCCTTGATTAACGACAGAACTAGACTATCAGATAAAAGTAGACCACAGGGCACTTTCCAATTCCTAAGAAACAAAATAGAAAAAAAAAAAGAGCACTCTTCTTTTCAAATCTTCTACCACACTCCCTTTGTCCTCTCAGGAAAGCTTTAGGGCGGCCTGAGGAGATTTGCCCTTCACAACATATCAGTCCTGTTGCTAGGTGATTGTGACACAGGACAAGTAGCAACCAATGAGACAGAAGCGCCAGCAGCAGCCTGACTGTGACGGGTCACTATAAACAGGAGCAGCCGCCCCCCTCGTAGGCCCTTCTCCTCACCATCTGTAACTGACAAGGGCAGCAACATTCACAATGGCCAGATCCCTCATCAAAAAATACAGATTCCTCAGAAAACGCCTAATACCAATGTCCAGAAAGAAGTCACGCTCTGGCCCCAATTCTGGCCACCGAAACTATTCACTGTACATCAACAGAGTCCTGAAGGAGGTTGTTCCCCAGAGAAGCATATCGTCTCGCACCTTGGACGTCATGAACACCGCGATCAACAACATCTTTGAACACATAGCTATGGAAGCCCAAAACCGGATGTGCTCCAGCAATCGCTGCACCCTCACTCCTGAAGACATCCAGAAGGCAGTGTGCTCGCTGTTGCCTGAAAAACTTGCCAAGCAGGCGGTGGCTTTCGGAGGCAAAGCAGTCCACAAATTTGTCCAGTCCTAAGTTCCACGAGCTGGCTTAACCTCATCTTGGGAAAAGTACATGGTATTACCCAAACATCACCTGGGTGTTGAGTTTTCTTTTTTCTAACATGGCAGCATTTCCTGGTATGATCCTATTTCTCTAGAGAGTAATCATTTTCTTATTATTTTAACTTTTAGCTATTTGATTACTTGTATTTTCTTGATACTTGCCTAGGCTCCAGCCTGAAACTCTTTTTCCCATAGATGTGTAAAGCTCGTATAAATTAGAAGCTTACTGAGACCCAGATCACAACTCTTAAGGAACTTAAAATGAAAAACAAAGTGAAAAGAGGGGGGAGGGTTAAAGCAGGGAGGGAGGGAGAGGTGGATGGGGGAAGGACAAAAGGAGAGTGGGAAAGCACTTGTCACCTTGACAAGATACACAGGTGCACAAAATGCTAAACTTCCTTGTAAACCTTAAATTTTGCACTTACACATATCAATAAAATGGGGGGGAGGGGAAGCTTATTGAACTTTTAAGGTCTTAATATGTACAGGGTTATTTGATCCAGCTACGATCACCACCATGTCACACTGACTTTGAATTTAGAAAGATAATGATTTGAGTCAGGACTCTACCAGCACTGATAAATCTCCATCAGAAGCATTTCCTAGAGCAGAATGCATTAACCAATTTCGTTCCGTAATTGGGTGCTCTGTAAAATGTGCTGGCTATTTTCTTTTTGTATAATTCCTATTTCCTGCATTTCAACCAGCTCAGCTAATGTCCATTACATTCTATCTTAAGGATCTGCCTCACTGGGGTTCTATGTCAGTAAGGACAGCAATGAGCCTCCCCCCATTGTGTGAACTTGTGGGAACTTCTGAGGACTACAAGGTTCACTAAAGTCCTTTCCCGATCCCATCTTCCTGTCTACTGCCTGGAGTTGTGCTTCTGTCTCATCCTGTTGCTTTTTGTCATCCTTTTGCTCACTATGAACGTCTCTACACATTGGTTTAATTTCTCTTACGATGCAACACAGCACCACACTATACTGCATATTCTTAGCATTGTGTTTCTGAGATTTGCACCTGTATGTAGTACTAGGTTATATTTTTCATTCCCAAACTATTTAAGATTTCAAAGTCTGAATATGCCACTGTTTATTATCCATCTCTATCGGTGGAGGTTTGGGTCAATTTCTGCTTTGGTGGTTTTTTGGGAGTTTAGGGAGTTTATTTTTACTATTACCAGTGCTGCTGCCATAATAATGGGAGTTGTAACTACACCTAAAATACGCATCACCTGGTATATATTCAGCACACTACACATATAAACTTATTCCTTCCCCACCATAATTTGATAAGGATTAAATAACTATCCCCACTCCACAGATGATGAAACTAGGCACTTCTGTAATGTCTCAGTTACTCCTTTGAGGCTGGAACACACTACCCAACACCCACGACTTAGGGTAGGAATGCTTTATTTTAGGTCACAGTTTCAGGGGTTTCAGTCCATCATGGACAGATGGCAATGAGAGGAAGGCTCTGGTGAAGAGCAGGTGCTCATAGGATCAAAATTGGAAGGGTCAGGCAGGTTCAGCTTGGGGAGAATCCAGGACAAGAGTGTATCCTTCCAGGCCACACCCTCAGTGATTGTCCATATCCATAGTAACTTACCACTCCTGACAAAGCCCCACCACCTAACGGCACTTGAAATGCATAGATAGTCCACAACATCCAAATACATAAGGCTTTGAGAGGACATTCCACATCCAAACCATAATATCTGAGATCACAGCTGTGAAAGCAGCAGGGCTGGGATTTGACCAGATTAACAGAGTCAGGTGTGGATATCTGGCTCTATGCTATGAGCAGCTTCATATATACTTCTCGATGCACACGAAAATCCCTCTAGAAAAAGTACCTAGAGTGGGAGGGCACAGTCACTGATAGTCCTTATTTAACTTTACTAGATGTTGCCAGACTTTGTTCCTCAGTGTTTGCACCAATTCAAGTTGATAGCAGATGAGAATAATTTTACTTTTTCTGTTATGAGAAGCACTTGAATCTCTTCAAGGAAAAGGCAGTCTGTTCTCTGTGTCACCAGAGCGTGGACCTGAGGCTGTACTAGGGAAGCCATCTTCTCACAGAGGACCCACTCCCAGTCTCCTGAGGGGTGATCACTTCTAAGACTGACAGGTGCCACTCCTGCTCCCGAGTTAGGCCTGGACAGAGGTTATTAGCCACCCTCAAGTTGAGCTGCTCTTAATCAGGGGGCCCACACCTGGCTATGAGCTGGGGCTTGGTAGCAGAAAGACCTCACAGCCTACCAGGGATCAGCAAACTACACCTTGTAAGCCAGCTCTGGCGGCTAAAACGAAAATAACAGCCTTTTTTGTGCACAAGCACAAGCCAAAAATGGTTTTTACATGCTTTTGTGGAGAAGTTTAAAAACAGAAAAAATATACAACAGGCCTAATGTGGACCACAAAGTTTAAAATATTGGCCCAGAATAGAGTGGTCAATGACAGACCACATTTCTGATAGTGGTCTCAAAATTGAGCTGAAAAAAAAATCTTGTCAGTAACATGAAACAGAGGTGCAGCCAAGGAGCAACAGCTAAGCCAGACACCGTCGGTGTGTATACACACATACAATCTGTGTTTGTGTGAGTGCCCTTGGTGATGTTTGCACAACAAAATCACCTGACAACGCCTTTCTCAGAATGACAGTAGGTATTAGCTGGCTGTTTAGAGAAAAATAAAGTTTACAGGCACTTTTTTAAGCCTTTGCCATTTTAGTTCTGTTAACATGTAGAAAAAGCTCATAGTTGACTTTCAAATCATGAGAATAAGAAAGATTAATGCAAATAGTATTAGAACATTTTTGTCATAAATAGAGGTGTTGGACTCCAGTCAAGACGGCAACCAAGTAACAGAGCTGCTCAATGTCTCCTCATGGACTCACTTAAAAGTTGAGAAAATAGTCAAACCCCCTGTTCACTGTAGCTGGGACAGGGAGTAGTGCCACAACAACTGAAAGGAGGCCAGAAGAAGTTCAGAAATTCCAAAGAAACATTAGAAGTGGGGGGAAAAGAGCAGCTCAGGAAGCCACTCCAGGCTGACCGTGAATGGCTGTGAGCCTCAGGAATCCAGTAGGAGGCAACTGAAAGGAGGCCACAGGAAGGTCAGGAGTCCTGAAGATATACCAGAAGTGAAGAAAAACAGCAGTCTACGGAACTGCCCCAGGCCAAATGAGCTTGGCCTGGAGCTGCTGGCAAATGCAGATGCAGGAAAGTCCAGAGCCAGGAACTTCTGACCAAGGTAAGCAGAGACCCGAGAACAGTGAAACTGACATCAGCTAGTAGCCCCAGCCTCCAGCAACGAGCCTGTGGGTAGTGTGTACTACAAATGCAATGCGAGCTTCCCCCAGCAAAGGCCTCCTGGAGCCTAGATCAGATGCAGTGATCTGCAGCCATAACAGGCGATGATCAATGATGTAAGCAGGAGCCATTTTTTGAAAAGAGCCTAAGACTGAATTGTTTAGAGTAAAAGAAAGCTCAGAAGAGCACATCAGGGCTTTTGGAGTCACAAACAGTGCCTAGAGAAAAAGTGGCACAAGAAACAACTGTGAGGAGGAGAGAAAGGACCCTGACAGCGTGGGTGCAGTAGCTAGCAGGCCCCACCCTCAGGGGACGGAAGCCAGGACAAGTAGGGGAGCTTTCCCGAGGGGGCCGGAGGTGAACATGACACTTCAGGCCATTGGGCCACTAAGTCCTCCCTCCCCGCCTACTCCAAGCACAGAACTCAGAGGGGGTTTGGCTCCTCCCACCCATCCTCATACTCATGCAAAGAAACCTCTCAGCTAGGCCTTTCAAGTGAAGTCCCTCAACAACAAAAACATGGGAAGAAGACAAAGCAGCAGGACACCCACAGGAGTGCCTGTGGCCCCAGAAATTAATGTCATGGGCCTGAAGTACTGGAACTCAGAGGGAAGGAAGTCAAAAAGCAAATAAATGAGTGAGTCCAACAACCAGTTCAAGTAAGATATTCTCAAAGAAATGCAAGCATTTATCAGCAGGCCTAAAGAGGAACTTACTAATCAAATAGTAGTCCTAATGGGTACAAAGCTTACTGAGCATATAGAAGCCACAAATAAAAAGCTAGCTGAGCTAAGTAAGAAAATGCAAGATATGAAGGAACAATTTGATGAACAAGTGGAAACTCTGAAAATAAATCTAGCTGAAATTCAGGATATAAAAACATACACTTAAAGTAGGAGAAGTAGAATCAAACATTGTGAGAACAGAATTTTGAAGTTTGAAGACAAGGCTGAGGAAACAAATACTATAATGAGGCACGACTCCAAAATTAGAAATGAGCAAACTAGCCGAATACAACAGCTGATGGACGATTCAAAGAGAAGCAATCTCAAAGTTATGGGTGTGGGAGAAAGAGCAAAAGACAGCACTGAAGGTATAAAGAATCTAATCATTGAAATCATGCAAGAAAATTTACCAAATCTAGAAACAGAAATCGATTTATGAGTACAAGAAGCTTATAGAACACCAAATAACCTTAACCAGCAATGAGACTTTCCATGACATATCATAATCAAAACCTCAGAAATATAAAGAGAGAATATTAAAAGCAGGAAGAGAAAAAGACATTATTCTAGCAAATTATCACAGATAATTATCACACAAATTATCACAAACTTCAAAAGCCAGGAGACTCCGGAGCAAAATCTTTCAAGCTTTGAAAGATAGCAAGTGTCAACCCAGGTGGTTATACCTAGCAAAATTATCCCTGAAAATTGAAAGAGAAGCAAAATTTTTTCATGACCAAGAATCTCTAAAGAAATTTGCGACCACTAGCTCAGCATTGCAGAAAATAGAAGGAATCTTTGGGAATGACAGAGAGAAAAGATGAACCAAAAAATATGGAGAAAAGGAAAGATCTAAGAGAAAGTGTAACAAAAAAAAGACTGGTATTTGGATCATTTGATTGGTACTAAAACAGGACTAGCTGTCTCATAAATCTGTGAAAATTCCCCATAATTATTATTTTAAATAGTATATTAATTTGCAAAACACAATAATTATAATCAACATGGGAAACTGGTATAAAATCTTTCAAAAATATATATAAATGAATTAATGAACAGATAGATAAAATGCTAAACCAAATTAGCAAAATGTTAGTAATTAGTGAAATGTGAGACAACAATTTATGAAAGTTAAAAAAATTCTGAAATAAGTATGCCATTACACCTATTGCTTTAAGTGTAATATATGTTATAGATTTAAGTTCATTTAATGTAGCAATTTGATACAGGCTTAAGTTTGTTTAATGTAACAATTCACTTAATTGGTCTTTGATGTAACTTTATCCTAAGAAAACTGATTAATGTAATGATAACCTGAATGTATTTTGAATGTATATTTACCTTTCAGCACTCACCTAAGGAATTTGAAATTTAACTTCTTTTTCTTTCTCACATTTTCTAGCCTCATGAATTTCATTGTTATAGTTCTTTTCTCATGTGACTGGTGGGTGAGGCCATGTTAAAAAATCTCAACAAAGTTATAGTAAGATACAGGAAAAAGAACACTTCTGGCCAATCACCCCAACAGAGGGCTTTGCTGGACCAAGAGGCGAGGCATCAAGATACGGCCACTGCTGCCCATTCTAGAGTAGGAAGCTGGGCTAAAGTGGTGATCTGAGCAGTGAAGTGAGTCAGACACAGAAGATTAAATAGGTTGAATCTCACATGGTTTCTCTGATTTGGGAAACCCAGAACACAAGCATTCTATAGAATCAGATGCGTGTGACAGTGGGAATTACGACAGGATGGAGAGGGTGTGGGAGAGACAAAAATGGAAAGGAACTGTAAAGTTGATGTGATATATACATGCACAAAATACTCAACTTCATTGTAAACATTATTTATCATATATATATATATATATATATATATATATATATATATATGGTGGAAAAAATAAACAAATAAATAAAGGTATTAATCTTGGGCAAAAGAAATAAGGGAGCATACTGTCCCCACTTTGTGTAACCGAAAACATTTTAAAAGAGTGAAATTTCAAAATAAAAACAAGATGCTTCTGGGTGTGGCCACTGAATTTAATTGGTTCAAGCCTGATTATATATAAGCCACACATGTAAAAATTCCCACTTCAAAATACTTGAACTGTCTTTACCATAAAGTATATGTATATATATAACAAAATTACTATTTTAACCATTTTCCGTGCCAGTTACTACACTCACACCGTTGTGTGACCACTATTATCCATCTCTAGAACTTGGTCCCAAGCCACCACCACAATAACTTCCCACTCCCTCGTCTCCAACCTGGCTAACCACCGTTCTCCTTGCAGCCTCTATGAACTTGACTCCTCAAGATACCACAAATAAGTGGGCTCAAGCAGAATTTGTCTTTTTGTGACTGGGTCATTTCACTCAGCATAATGTCTTCATGACTAACCCGTGCTGTAACACATATCAGAATCTTCTCTTTTTAAGGCTGAATAATATTCCATTGTCTGTGTATACCACACTTCATGCATTTATTTGTTGAAGGACCCTTGGGTTGTTTCCATTTTTGGCTCTTGTGTATAGTGTTGCTAAGACCACAGGTGTACAAATATCTATTTAAGGCTTTGCTTTCAATATTTTGAGGTATACATTCAAAAGCGGAATTTCTCAACCATTTGATAATTCTATTCTTAATTTCTCAAAAGACTGCCATCCTATTTTTCAAAGTGTCTGTACCATTTTACATTCCCAGAACAAGTGCTCCCATTTCTCTACATCTGTGACAACTCTAATTGGTTTTGGATAGTACCACTCTGTCAACCTCCCAGAAAGATTTTTTTTTTCCATTTTGTTGGTTGGTTAGTTGGTTTGTTTTTAGGAGACAGAGTCTCTTTGTATAATCTAGACTGGATTTGAACTCTGTATGTAGCCCAAGTTGGCTTCAAACTTGATGTCTTCTTGCCTCGGCCTCCTAAGAGATGAGATAACAGACATGAGCCACTACCCTTGGCTGTCTTGGGGTTTTTGTTTACCATTTCTTTAGTGATTAGGAGTGCTGAGCATCCTTACATATGCTCATTGACCATCTGAAATTTTTTATAAGAAATGTCTATTCAAGGCTTTGGCCCATTTTTAAAATCAAGTGTGGTTGTCTTGTAAGTTGTATATATTCCCTTCTCAAATGTCAAAACACATAAATGTTTTGTTTCTTGAAATGCCTTTTCATCCTGTTGATGTTTTTGATAAAAGTTTATAATTCATTCTATCTTTTGTTGCCTGAGCCTTTAGCATTATATGCTAATTTTTACTACTCTTTTATGAGAAAATTATTTGGACCAACATTAATATTTTTAAAATATTTTGGACTCATAAAATTAACGTACCTTTGAAGATGTAATGAGTCTTCTATTAATACTCTAATTTTGACACTTCCAAGACACAAAATTGAGGCTGGAAGAATAGCTCATTAAATGCTTGCCTAGCAAGCCTAAAATCCTAGGTTTGAGTCCCCAGAACCACACAAATCAGGCATGGTTGCCTGCAATCCCAGCAGTCAGGAAGCTGAGGCATGAGGACTGCTGTGTGTTTGAGGTCAGTCTGACCTACGTAGTGAGTTCCAGACCAGCCTGGACAGCAGAGTGAGCCCCTATCTCAAAAAAAAAAAAAATGCAAAATTTTCTGCATCAATGAGCCAGTTTGCCTACTCTTATATTTTTTTTTTCTCCAGTCTTAGATCCCACTAACCTGGAAGAGTAAAACATAGCACAGACTGGTGGGCACTTTCTCATTTGCATATGCCCTGTCTTCTTGGAAGTAGGACCCCCAATTTTTATCTGAGCACATAACCCCCCAGGACAAACCCTGAATTTCCAAGTCTGTCTTCAAGCTAAGTATAGCCCCATGACCATGATCTGATGATTGGGAAGGTGTACACCACTTCCGCCCTTTTCCTCAGCTAGTGGGACTGAAGGCGTGAAGTCTGGGGCTGAAGCATCTATGCCATGCTAGGAGTCAAACCTTCCACATAAGGACGACGTGAGCAGCAACACAGACAGAGCGTTGGTTCCTGATGGCTGGACTGCCTGTCTAGGCAGGACTGCCTGCACTCTGGCAAAAAGATAAATTTTGACTTGTTTAAGTCACAGTCATTTTGAGTTTCTATCATTCATAGTCAGAACTTACTCTGATGTAGACATCTAGAAGATTATTGATTGTACACAATGCAGTTAGTCTCAGAATGATTACACAGTTATTAAATAAAAACATACTAATCTAGAAATGGAGGATACTGAATGTCTTGTGCATTTACCTAGCTGTAAAATGAGGTCTCCTGTCATTTATCAGCCCTTTCTCAGGGCTACGTAATGCCAGTGGCAAAAGTTTGTCATTACTCTGTTGAAACATGATGTGATTTTGACACTTACTTAAAATACAAAGATATGTGATATAGTCAAAGAAGATAGAAGACAGAATTTTCAACTGAGCCAACCCCATAAGACTCGGGTGTCATTTGAAACTAGAGTCACACAGTGTCATGAGACAGCACACACTAACAAGCAAGAACAGCACTGACTGCGTAACACAAACCACCAGATGATACAATTCTTGCAAACTTAGGCAGTGTTTTCCTAAGTTTAGAAAACTTGTTCTGGAACTCAATGATACAATCTCTTATATGACACATACACTGTCATTTGCTGCAATTGTTTAAAACTCTGCTAGGCACACTACTAGCTTGTTCCGCTATGAACTAAATGTGTCAGGAACAGCAGGGAACAGAGAAGCACCTCTCAGCCCAACAACACCCTGTGTGTGGTATGCATACTGTACTTGTACAATCAGGAAATGCCTTCTTTGCACTCGCTGCTGAGAAAACAAAGACAATGACAAAGTACTAGATTTGTATAGAACAGTAAAGTGAAAATAAATTATTGGGAACAAATGACATGTACCAAGTGTTCACACTAAGGCAAGAATTATTCTTACTCCATATATGTCTCTCAGACATAAAGCCAAGTCCATCACATGAAACAGAAACTATCATTTTAATCAGGGCAATGGAGGTACTTAAAATGCCAAGAAACTTGGCAGAGATTGCACCAGTAGTAACTCAAGAAATGGAACTTAAGCCTACATATTCTGTGACAATGTAAGGCATAGTCCAATACTGCAACTTACATAAACAGGCACATTCAGAAGATATTATGGAATATGAGAGAGGCAAGTAACCCAGACCAGAAAAGCATCTTCAAGGTCTTAAAGGATGAGTGGAAAATGCGCTAAGGCAGAAGGAACAATATTTGCAAAAGCGTAAAGAATATGCTTATGAGTACATGCAACTTCCAACTGCGTACAATTCCATTAACTTGTCACTGCAAGTTGCATAGCTGTCAATATTGCCACATGAAGAGGGCCACTGGAAATGGGGTGAGAGAGGCAGGCAAAAATCTGTGGGCTGTACTCAGGAGGCTGAGAGCAGAAGATCACAAGTCTGAGTCCTAGAAAACTTAGTGAAACTGTCTCAAAAAAAAAAAAAAATGAAGACGTGGGGATATAGCTCAGCACTCCCTGGGTTCAATCCCCGGTACCACAATCAAAAAACAAAGTCTGTGGGCCAACCTTATTCCATTATCTACAGGGAAACCCATAGAAAGACTTTAAGCAGGAGAAAGATATTATCTCATTTATATGTAGATTATTCTCATAGAAAAGACACGGTAGCTAAACCAAAGCAGGAAAAATTAGTTTACGTATTATTGGAATTAGCCAAGAAAGACTTGAAAATAGCTTGAACCAAGCCAGTGGCAGGAGATGAAAACAGGAAAAGATAAATCTGAAAGATATTTAGGAAGTAGAAGACACAGAAGACATGCACAATATGCAGAGTAACAGAGGAATTGCCAGCTAGGGACTTCCGGGGCTCTGGCCCAGGGGACTGGTGGGATGGATTCAAGCCCACTAGGCACAGTTTACACAGAACTCCCATGCAGAATACCCAGACAGTATGCAAGAGACAGATTCAAATGGTGACGTGAGGGATAACATAGGAGGGCTTGATGTGCAGAATGTTTGGCAAAATCCAAACAATCCCAGATTAGAGGAAGACAGCCTGAATATTTAACCCTTGTGATCACCCCTTGTCACACCTCAGAGCTGAGCCACACATCAAGTACAGACAGATTTTCTTACCTCTGACAGGTTACTGTTTCAGAAAACTATTAGTTAATATAGAACAAGATCAGATTGTATAAATAAATAGAGAGGAAGCAGAGGCCTATAAATAAGTCAGGTTGGAAGGTTAGTCTGTTATAGACAAGATGAAGAGCCCAAAAAATAATTTGAGTTGTCAGCAAAAGAGGAATGATCACTGATTGAATATAGCCCGAGTTTGGAAACAACAGACTTTCAGAAGAGGAGGCATAGATTGGTCTGAAATAGCGCATCAACGGAAATGTTATTGGGGATGGCAAGTCTTCCCCAAAAAAAGCCTCTTCAAAACTAAAGATTGTGTTATTTCTCAGCAACTGATAAAACTATTAGAAAATCATCAAGGACATGGAATACCTAAGCAACAGACTCACAGTCATAATGTAATTGTCTTATGAAATATTCACCCCAAAAGGCCAAAAGACTTTTTTGGGGCTGTGGGGGTACTAGAGATTGTGCTCAATGTCTGCACACTGAGCTACATCCCAATCCGTTTTTTATTTTATTTTTGGGGGGATAGAAAAAATCTAACTAAGTTTTTAAGTTGCCCAGACTTGGTTCAAACTTGCTGTCCTCCTACCTCAACCTTCCAAAGAGCTGGGAGTACAAACCCACTCCACTGGGCCCGGCTCCCACTTTTTTCAAGTGTCCATGGAACATTCACCCAAGATAGACTGTTTCTTGAACCATAAAACTGCACCAAATCTTTAAAAAGTAAAGCTGAGTATATTTGGAATCAGACAAGAAATCAGTATCAAAACTAAAAGAAAACTTTTAAACACTTGAAAACTAAACAACAAACTTCAAAAGAAATTAAGTCTTCAGTCCAAAATGAAATTTTTTTAAAAATCAAAATTTCCTGAAAATTATAGTATGTCAAAATACAAGGATCCATGTAAAGCAACGCTGAGAAATTTAGAGCCCTTAAAATTTTAAAGGCTCACTTTAGTCAAGAGAAAAGCTCTCAAGTTCATAAACCAAGTTCCAACTTCAAGAAATGAGAAAAAGAACAAAACAAATTCAAAGCCAGCAGGACAAAGAAAAAAGTAAACAGCAGAAATCAATAAAATAAAAAACAGGAAAGCAATCGAGAAGAATCAATAACAAGATGGTTCTTTTCTTTAAAAAAATCAATAAAAACCGATTAGCTTCTAGCAAACTGACAAAAAACGAAAAAACAGGAGATGAATATTACCAATACCAGGAAGGAAACAGGGGATATGGGCATAGATCTTGCATTAAAGAAACGGTGAGGAAACTACAGGCAAATGTGTGCTCATCTATTCAACTGGAACAAATGGGCCAATCCCTCAAAAACTACAAATTACCAAAACTCAGCTTAAAATAGATAACCAGCTTTGTCTTACAACCATTAAAAAAAATTAAGCTTTATAAAGTCAAACCTCCCGAAAGAACTCTTTGACTTCAGATTTCTAGCCAAGCATTTGTAAGGAGCTGAGAAGTGAAGGCTCTACTGCAGCACAAGTACCCACACCCTCACACCCACACATCACACACACCCACAGAAACCACACCACACCCCCACACCCACCCCCACACCACACACCCCTCACCACCACCCAACCCCACCCCACCCAGTTCATGGGAGAAACGGTCTTGAACTAACTGAAATAAAAAACCGACCAAACTGAAAAAAATCAGGAATTCTTAGACGCCGGAGAGCAGACCACAGACCAAACTACCTCCCCGCCCCTCCCCCACCGCTCCCCGCCCCTCCCCCACCGCTCCCCGCCCCCCGCCCCCCAAATGGACAGGCAAATACAGACCATGAGAACCCACCTGAACAGATATCTATGAGCAAAAACTAGCCGGAAGGACGAGTTTTAACTGCCGAGATGTTGTAACTGCTGGAGAGAAAACTTTCCCGTTCCTGCGTCCAAAAAGCCGGGCGGCCGAGGGATGGCGCTGGGGACCAAGGCCTGCTGCGTAAACAAAGACTAACCGACCAGGAAAGAAAGGCTGCCTCTGCCCACCGTGGGCCACCCTCGGACAGAAACGCCGAACAGCCTCTTCACATCCAGCACGCACCGACCCCTGGGGCCGGAAGCTGCGGCTCCTCAACCGGATCTCAGCCCGACGTACTCATGCGCACTGAGTGCAGGTGCTCTATCTCATATATCAGTGGCTCCCAACCCTTTGACACATAGGATGAGGTTCGTTGAACACCATTTCTCCCACGGACTGTGTGTGTGTGTATGTATGTGTGTGTGGGTGGGTGGGTATGTGGTTGTGGGTGTGTGAGGGATGTATGTGGTGTGTGACTGTGTGGCTGTGCGTACTTGTTCTACAGTAGGTTGCCGGGTAAGGTAGCCACAGGGGTGAGCCAGGGGTGAGCGGGGCATGAAGTGCCTCCTCCTGTCAATCAGCAGCGGCATTAGAACCCGATAGGAGCAGCTGACAGGGGGCGGAGCTTCTCTCCCATTCCCTTCCTGCTCCCGTCAGCAGCCCGGGGTTGAGGACCCTCACCCCACAACATCCTGCTACTAAAAAAAAAAAAACTACCAGGCTCGCTAAAAGGCAAAGTGAAGTTTGAAGAAACATTAAGGATCAAAAGCACACTCAGATAGGCAAGGATTTTAGATTTATCACCCCAGGAATTTAAAACAGTTATGTTTAATGGGCTAGCAGCCATAATGAGTGAAGTAGATGGCCTGCAAGAGCAGAAAAGCCATGTAAGCAGAGAGGTGGAAATTCTAAGGAAATAGCAAAAAGAAATACCTGAGAGCAAAAGGAAGAGCGCCTTCCACAGGCTCACTCGTGGCCGGGATGTTCTCTCGCCTGTGAATATGTCCATAGAAACCAACAAGCAAAGAGAAAAAAGAAACTGGGAAGGAAATCCAGAATAGAGTATCCAAGAATTGAAGGACAGTCAAAAAGGTATCATATGATAATAGGAGTAGTAGAAAGGGAAAAAGAAAGGCACAGGCAAAACATTTGAAACAATAATGATCGGAAATTTCTCTCAAATTAATGCTAGACAAGAAAAGAAGAAAAAAGAAAACAGATCCAGGAAGCTCAAAGAATGCCAAGCAATTAAAAAAACTGTAACTAGTTATATCTTATTCAAGCTACAGAAAATCAAAGATTAACAAGAAGAATCCTGAAAGAAATGAGGGACAAGAGAAGCAGGGGAGAATCTTACCTGAAGAGAAGCAAAGACAAGAATTTCGCCCAACTTCTTAGGAACCATGCAAGCAAAAAGAGAATGAAGAAAAAGATTTAGTGTGCAGAGGAAAAACAGCACCAGCCCACAATTCAGTAGCCTATAATATTTCAAAAGTCAGGAAGAAATAAAAGACCTTTCAGACAAATAAAAACTAGAAAGTTTGCTGCCAGCAGACTAAAGATTAACAAAAAATGTTACAAATTCTTTAGTGAAAGGGGAAAAACAAAGAGTAAAAATTCAGATCTACTGAAGAAAGGAAGAGCATCCAACAGTGAGTAAGTAAACTAAAAATAAAGACCTTCTGTTTTCTCATTTTAATTGACGTTTGTCCAACTATAATAATAGCAATAATGTATTTGAGGGGGTGGGGAGCTTTGTGTAAGTAGATGAGTGAAAGCAGTGGCAGAGTGGGAGAGACTCAGGAGCAGTTTTTAATTCTAAGGTACTTACGCTTTCTGTGAAGCTGTGTAATATTTGCATGTGGACTTTTGATAGTTGTTAAAAGATGTTGCAAACTCTAAAGCAAGTAATAAAAGGAAGAAATATGTAGCTGATTTGCTTTAAAAAGAAAGAAAAGGAACAATAGAAAATATGTAAAACCAGAAATGATAGAAAAAGACTGGAAGACAAAGAAGAACAAAGAATAAAATCAACAAATAGAAAATAATAATAAGTATGATAATGATATTAATCTAAGCTTATCAATAGTCAGTTCGAATGTCTAAGTATCCTAACTATAAGACAGGTTTTCAGAGTGGATTAAAAACACCCAGCTACCTGCTGCCTCCAAGAACCCCACTTTTTGAAAAAAAATCCTTAAATATAAATGCACATACGCATTAACAGTTAATGAACACAGATATACCATACTAACACTAACCAAAGAGCAGGAGTAGCTATGTTAGTTTCAGACAGAGTAAACTTTGAAGCAAGGAAAGTTACAAAAGATAAAGACAGGCATTGTGGCAGAAAAAGGGCCCGGTTCTCCAGAAGGCTTGACAACCCATCACGTGTATGCACCAAATGAAGGAACATCAACATGTGTGGTGCAGAAGTTGATAAAACTGCAGAATAGGCAGATGAATCCAATACTACAATTAACAACTTCAAGGACCCTCTGCCAGGAACAGATTCGGCAGCCAGAAGGTCATGAAGGTCACAGTTGAACTTAGCAACAGTTGGATACAATTGGTGACAGCCCACACATAGATATTTACAGCAGATATATTCAAGATATCCTTCTACGGACAAATGGAAAAGCTGTGGCACATCCAGAACTGGAATATTAGTCAGCACTGAAAAGATAAAGAATTAAGACATGTGAAGCTGTGTAATAGTTCAATGCGGACTTGAAAGACACTTGGGAGAAGCCGATCTGAAAAGACTATATGTTACATAATTCCAACTATATAATATTCTGAAAAAGGCAATGTAAACAGTTTTAAGAATCAGTGATTGCCAGAGTTAGGGAGGAGGAAGAGAGGAACAGGCAACATAGCATGATTTGGGGCAGGAAGACTGCTCTGTATGACACCGTGACCATGGGCACATGCCATTGTCTAAACTCCTAGAATGTACAGTAGCAACGATGAAGCTGCTGTAAGCCGTGGACATCGGGTGATGATGGTGCCGGTGGAGCCTGATCAATGGTAGTAAATGTCCAGCTCTGGTAGGGGATGTTTAGTGGGGGAGAATACCTGGAGGTGTATGAGGGCAGAAATACATGAGAATTCCTGTATTTTCTGCTCAATTTTGCTTTGAATCTGCAACTGCTTTTTAAAATATAGTCTGTTTTTAAAAGGAAGCAAAGAAGGAAAAAAACAAATCTCATGGCTTCCCTGTAGAGTTCGGCCAAACATACAACAGCAGTTTCACACAGTGTCTTCCAGAGAGAAGAGAACGCTTCCCAAGGAGCTGCCCTGTGCTTACTCCGGAGCCGCGATTCTGTTTGGATTATGGCCTTCACCTGAACGTGCCTGGAAGCCAGTGCTTGTCCTTGTGTGCTCTTGGTAGACAGCTGCTCGAAGGCAGGCTGGGCCTGACTGTATGACTGGGCACCAGTGGCACAGCCTCCTCTCCCCAGCAATAAAGTTGGACACAAGAGTTAGGGAAAGTGCTGAGGGACCTACCAGGAGATGGTCCAACTTCCCATTGGCTCCTGGAGGATTTGTGGAATCAGTGGAAATGAAGATTTAGCAAAGACTTTGATGTCACGATGAGCACAATTAGCATGAGTCAAAGCAGAGGCTATGGACACAGACTCAGCGAGACCAGCGCAGAAGAGGGATGACAGGCGGCATTGTGCGGTGGTGGTTCCTATGGGTTGAGCCAGAGAATGGATCAGGCCTGGGCTTCTTTGGACACTCACAGAAATTTCTGTGGGAATATTGCTGGAAGAATGAGTTAGGGGGACTTTGAGTTTCTAAAGTTTTAACCAAAAAGAACTTAAGATTTCATGCCACCCCACGAGTCTTTCCAGTGAGCCACCCTCTCTTAGCTTTCCATCACTACTACTCCTGTCCTCAAAAGAGGAGGCAGGAAACACATGCTGTGATCTCTGCGGAGCCTCAGGCTGACTCTGAGCAGGTCGGCCTTTGAGACTGTATAGCTAAACAAAATACCCTTTCATCCCATTCTGACATACTTGTATGTGGATTGCTCCTCCGTTAAAAGATTTAAAATCAACAGTAGTATGGAAAATGGGAGTTGGCCTCCAGGCAGCTGCCTAAAGACACTTACCTCAAGCTACTCATGCCCTTCCTTGAGGCGTCCACTCCCATAATGCATCAGGCTGCTCTGCGTGACCGGTAGAGTTTAAAAGGAAGGATGGTGTATGACTGTCTTAATATTTAAAAATGTTGCCACTTCCTCTTTGATTTTTCTTGGGTTCCTCATGCTGAACAAACCCATTATTGTGTCCTGAAGAATTCAAGGCAGCCCCATGGAAAGACCCAGGTGGAGAGAACCTGAAGCCACTCCAACACACAGCATCACTTTGCCAGCAGGTGAGTGGGCCACTTTTGAAGTGGCCCCTCCATGCCAGTCCTGTTCTCCAAAAAATTGTAGCTTTGAGCAACATCCTAGTTGCAAATGCATGCAAGACATTCAGAGAAATACCCATCTAAGCTCTGCATGAATTAATGACCTTCAGAAATGTAAGATAAGAAGTTAATATTCTTGTTGCAAGTTGGCACTAAGTTGTCAAGCTGCAATATTTAAAACCATATACTTAATATATATTCACAGGAACCACAATAATCCTTCCAAAATGAAGAAAAATGCTGCCTTGCCAATAGGTCTTCTCTTCCACCCTTAGCTGACTAAAGCAAACTTCTGACACTTTTCAAACTCAATGATGTTTTTGTCCCCACATTAAGATAATTACATTCAAAAATACAAATGTCTAGGTCCCAAACTTCTATTATGATATGAAAAGGTAGCTAGCTATACTGCAAGGTCTGCTAAGTTATTGCAAAAAGCAAGCAAGCAAAAAAAAAAAAAAAACTGATCCAAAGCAGATAGGGTAAATGACATCATTACACTCCATTACTTGGCTCAACAGAGAAGAAAAAAATTTGCAGTGATTTGATTTTAGGAGAAGATATGATATGACAAAATGCTATTAGTTAAAAAAAGTTAACAGTGTATTTTCTAAAGCAAAATGACTATGGAAACATGAACACATTGGAAATATGTTATTGAATCCCGAAGGAAAATGCTAGTCTTCAAATAAAGTGAGGCTTTTAAATAAATATCAAAGGACTAACTGCAAAGTTAGAAGTAAATCAAGATGTTTCAGCCAATTATCTCAAAAAGAAGTCATCAGAATGAGAAACAATTTACTCAGGTTTTGGAGGTTCTCAAAGATGAGATAGTACCAGGCCCAGCTGCACTAGCCTATAATCCTAGCATTCTCAGAGGCTAAGGCAAGAGGATCCCAAGTTTGAGCCCAGCCTGGACAACCTAGTGACTTAGAACCTCTCTCAAAAATAAGAAAATAAAAATAGAGACTTCTGGTCAAGATACACAATGTCTCCTTGTAGACCCACTTAAAAAGTTGAGCATATTGTCAAAAACCACCTGTTCAGTGTACTTAGGAGAAGGAGGAGTGCCCCAACAAGGGAAAGAAAGCTGCAGGAAGATCAGAAACCCAGAAAACACAACAGAAACAGAGGTAAACAGCAGCCCAGGAAGCCGGCCTAGGCTAACTGTTAATGACTGGGAGATAGAAGAAAGCCCACCTGGAGCCCAGAACCTGTAACTAAGATTGGAGAGGAAGGAGCGCCCCAGTAGCTGAAAAGAGACTACGGGAAAGTCAGAAATCCTGAAGACATATTGGAAGTAGAGAAAAACAGCAGCGTAGGAAGCAGCCCCAGACTGGCTGAGCATGGTCCTGAAGGAAGTCAAAAACAAATAAATGAGTCCAACAACCAGTTCAAACAAGATATTCTGAAAGAAATGTAAGCATTCATCAGCAGGCTTAAAGAACAACTTAGAAATCAAATAGTAGTTGTAACTGATACAAAGCTTACTGAGCATATAGAAGCCACAAATAAAAACCTAACTGAGGTAAGTAAGGAAATGTAAGATATAAAGGAACATTTTGATAGAGAAGTGGAAACTTTGAAAAGAAATCTAGCTGAAATTCAGGATATAAAAAATACATTTGAGAGCAGGGAAGTCAACTTGAACGCTGTGAGGACAAAATTTCAGACATTGAAAACGAGGCTGAAGAAAAATATGCCATGATTAGGAACAATTCCAAAATTAGAAATGTGCAAAGTAGATGGATACAACAGATGATGGACGAGTCAAAGAGAACCAATCTCAGAATTATGGGTGTGGGAGGAAGAGCAGAAGACAGCACCAAAGGCATAAAGAATTTATTCACTGAAACCATGCAAGAAAATTTCCCAAATCTAGGAAAAGAAATTAATTTTAGGTACAAGAAGCCTATTGAATGCCAAATAACTTCAACCAGCAATGAGACTCACCACCACATATCGTAATTAAAACCTCAGAAATACAATATAAAGAGAAAATATTAAAAGCAACAAGAGAAAAACATCCAATATTCTATCAAGGCAAACCCGTTTGAATTACTGCAGATTTCTCATAGCAAAATCTTTCAAGCTTTGAAAGACAGCAGGTGTCAACCCAGGTTGTTATATCTAACAAAATTTTCCCTGAAAATTAAAAAAGTAAAATGTTTTCATGACCAAAAGCCCCAAAAGAAATGTGCAACCACTAGCCCAGCATTGCAGAAAATACTTGAAGGGGTCTTTGAGGGAGACAGAGACGAGCAGCACCAAAGAACATGGAGGAAAGGAAACATCTGAAGAGAAAGTCTAACCAAATAGATTTGTATTTGATTGGTATCCTACTAAAACAGTACCAGCTTTCTCATAAAATCTGTGAAACTTCCTCACAATTATTATTTTTAATAGTATATTAGTTTATAAAAATAATGATTATATTCAACCTGTGGATTGCTATAAAATCTTTAGAAAATCTGTATGCATAAATTATTGGATAGGCAGATAAATTGATAAACTAAATCTAGCAAAATGTTAGTAATTAGTGAAATGTGAGTAATAATTTATGAGTTTAAAAATTCTGAAATAGCTAAGTAAGCCATCATATCTATTGCTGTATGTGTAATCCTCTTTTGTGATATAGACTTAAGTTCATTTAATGTGGCGATTCGATATAGATTTCAGTTCACTTAATGCAGCAATTCACTTATTCAGTCTTTCATGTAAGTCTATCCTAAGAAAACTGATTGATGTAATGATAACCTGCTGTGCTTTGAATGCACATTTATCTTCCAGTATTCAGCTAAAGCATTTGAAATTTAACTTCTCTCTTTTTCTTTCTCACATTTTCTAGCCTTATGAATTTCATTGTTATAGTTATTTTCTTATGTAGGTGAGGCTGTATTAATGAATTTCAAAAGAGATTAGTAAGATACTGGAAAAAAAGAACTTTCAGCAAATTGTACCTATAAAGATCTCTGCTGGACCCAAGATATGGCCAATGTTGTTGTGATATACATGTGCACAGAATACTCAAGTTCATTGTAAATATTATGTATTGCATATACATGTTAATAAAATGGGGGGAATAAAAAATAGAATCAGGTGGGGATGTAGTTCAGTGTAAAGGCCTTAGGCTAAACACCTAGTGTCAAAAAAAAAGAGAGATTGTGAGTTGCCATCATACATGCTTGATATTTTAGTTTATACTTGTACATATCTGCCTCTTGCCCAGTATCATATGCACCTAGAAGGCAGGACCCCATGCATAACTGTGAGTTCACGGCTCACAGTTAGTGCTTTAGCCTGAGTTTCCTATGGGGAAAATGAGTGTGATTCATGAGTCTGAGGCTATATTTTAGCAGCAAGTGCAGTCCCAAGGCAGCAAGCATGAAGGAAAAGATAGCAGAAGCAGAAGAAGATGGGAAGTAGGTGCAAGCTACTGCACTGACCACGCTGGATGTCCCATAGCAGCCATCACTTGACCAGTGCTCCCCCTGGGCCAAGCAGAACATGTCTGGACAGGCTATATGGAAAACCATGACTCAAGACAGTCAATGGAAGAGAAAAGAAAAAGGAATTTACCGCTTAGCTCATCCTGACCCCCATTTCTCACTGATGAAAGTTTTCCCTATGGGACGTTTATTCCCTTAAAGGCCCAGGCTGGAGTCCCAAAGCAGCCACTAGAAAAATAATATCCCCTGCTTTGTAGCATAGGCCTGCATACAAACCTGGAAATAGTAAGAAAAGCCAGAGACTATGAGCACCAGACTCTGGAGAGAGAAGTGCATGAACCCACACAAAGAGGGCTTCACCACTGGGGCTTCATCTTCAGTAATGAAAAAAAGATGATTGCTTTATAACAAAACTACCAGACTTTGATTGAATTGGTATTCTCCAATATTCCCAGTGAAATAGTGTTAAAGTCACATTTTGCACGTGAAATTTTTAAAAATTCAAACTTCTTCAATTTTTTAGAAACTTTATTGATTTTGAAGAAACTGTCAATAATTACATAATTTGTGGTATAGTTTGAATCTGGAATGTCTCCCAAAAGTCTCACATATTTGGGTGTTGCAGAATACCTATGGAACTACATGCTATTAAAAGGTGGAGCTTGGTTAGGAAGGGTAAATTGCAGGCTTCATGGGCATGTGCTAGGTTATTGGGTGTTGTGGTTTGGCTCTGGAATGTCCCCCAAAAGTCTCATGTATTTAAATGTTAATGGATTGTCTATGGAACCATGTGCTGTTGGTGGAGTGGGGTCTAGTCTGGAGGGGTGGATTACAGTTAAATTAGGATTAAAGGTGTGTGAGTTAGGATTAAGGCATGTGAGTGAGGATTAAAGGCATGTAAGTGAGGATTAACCATGTGTAGTGACCACACCTTCCACACCTGGATGCAGGAGGGGCTAATTGCTGGCTGGAGACCTGGAAGGATATATAAACTGCTTCCTGCCTTCCCTGAGGGCTAGGACTGGGACTAGGATTGGTCTCAACTAGTCTCAACTTGCCTTCCTGTTTGTGATGTTGTGAGAAGCTGCCTCCACCTCTCTCTCTCTGCCATGTACTTCCATTGCTGCCGGCCACCCCTGAATGGATTGTGACCATCTGAAACTGTGAGCTAAAATAAACCTTTCCTTTCCTAAATTTGTGGGTGTCAGGTATTGAATCACAGCAGCAAGAAAGTAACTAAGACAATGGGTGTGTAGCATATTACCAGGTATATTACTGGAACCTGGAACCAGTAAGATTATGGGCCTTGACCCACAAGGGTATACACTTCATTCTTCCTCCCTCACTTGGCTTCCTTTCTGCCATGCCATGAACAGGTCTCCTGCTAGACCTCAGCCATGTGCTTCTGCCATTGCCAGCCATCTATGAAAGGGCTGAGACCTTCTGAAACTGTGAGCTAAAATAAATCTTTCCTCCTTTAAGTTATGGATATTGGCTATTTCTGCCCCCATGACAAAAGGTAAATATAAGATAGAAATTGGTACCAGAGAAGCAGTAGAGTTGCTGACTTCACCTGACCTTTGGAATTGGTTTGTGGGAGGAATTTGGAAAAGTCTGGGGATACAGGCTGGAGAAACTTTAGGATGCTGTGAGTTGAGCTTGATAGGAAATTCTGAGCTCAGAAGAACATAATGCTTATAGAAATATGAATTGTAAAGGCCAGGCTAAAGAGGTTTCAAATGGGAGAGAGGACTTAATCGGCAATTGGTATAGAAACAATGCATGATGTGCTCTGGCAAAAAGTGTGCCAGCATTTTGCCCCTGTACTAGGATGTTGCCTAAAACTGAGATTAAGAGTGGTGAACTACTTAATCTGGTAGAGGAAATTTCAAAGCAGACCAGTGTTCAGGCTGTCACATGGGTACTGTTTGAAGCTTCTAACCAGCTCTACAGTGAAAAACAGGAAAAAGGGCAGAGGAAAAAGATGTGAAACTTTTACTGTTTTGCCAGAAACAATGTGACTCCAAAGGAGGGACAGAAAAGCACATTGTTAAAGAGATTAGCACTGAAAAGAAGCCAAGCACTTGGAATCAGGGCTATAACAAATATGCCTGGAGAGTGTCTCAGGGATCAACAAGACCTCATTCTTTACCAGTTAAAAGGTGGAAAGGTAAAATACTTTATTTTCGAAAGAGACCCCAGGGCATCCTGTAAGGTAGCTTAGAAAAGTGAATTCCCAGTAGTTTAGCCACCTAAGAACTCAGAGGCTACTGTGGCCACCATGGTCCTTGGGGATCAGACGTTGGTATCATTCGTGTGATGCTGACTTCACAAGCATTTAGAATGCAAAAGTTGTAGGGTCATGGAGGTTTCTACACAGAATTCAGAAGAAGACCTTGGAGGACTAGCAGTGTGCCCCTGGGAGGGAATTGCATGCAGTTGTGAAGGAGAGCCTAAGGTGCAATGAAGATCCCAGAAATTTGGAGGTGCCGGAAATGTGGATCATCTGCTTAGTAAGACCACAAGCTAAGCATGGAACCAGCCCAAAAGAAAAGCCATGGAGGTTGCAGCCAGAGGAAATGCCGACGGGGCGGGGCTACCCAAGCCCTTTATAGCTCTTATCTCGCCACAGTTTACCCTAAGTGCTGCACACAGACATATGGTATTTAACAGAGATGCAGAATTTACCTCTTGCCCTGCTGTGTTTAGAAATTGTTTTGATCCAAGCGCTTCTTATCCTCCTATTCCTCCCTTTTGGAACAGGAATGGTTACCCTGTGCCATTGTATGCTGGAAGTGTTTAGCTTTTCTTTGATTTTTCACAGGAGCTTACAGCTAAAAGTTTGCTTCATGTCTCAGAGGAGGCATTGCACTTGGACTTTTTAGTAGTGCTGGAACTGTTAAAACGTTGGCAACTCTTAGAGAAGAACTAAATGCACGTTGCATAAGGAGGTGGACATGAGTCCTTAGAGGCCAGGCGTGGAATGTTGTAGTTGGAATCTGGAGTTTCCCCCTTAACCCTCGTGTATTTGGATGTTGTGGAATGCCTATGGAACCATGTGCTATTAAGAGGTGAGGTCTGGTCAGGAGGGGTGGATTACAGGCATATGGAGGATTAGGGACATGTGGTAGACACATTATTGGGCATATTACCTAGAATGGACAGATCACTGGAGCTTAACCTGGAAAAGACAGGACACTGGGACTTGACTGAGAAGAGTATATGAGCTCCAACCTTTCTCCCTCCCTTGGCTTCCTGACTGCTATACCATGAGCAACTGTCCTGCTAGACCTCTGCCGTGTACTTCCACCACTGCCAGCCACCCATGAACGGACAGAAACCTGAAACTGTGAGCTAAAATAACTCTTTCCTCTCTTAAGTTGTAAATGTTGGGTATTTCTATCACAGCATTGGAAAAGTAACTAAGACAATTTGGAATAATACTCATTATTGCCCCCTGGTGAGGCACTTTCAGCCAGTGAACAAGCAAGACCATCATCCTTTATTATGCAAAGTCATGAATGGTATAAAATGTATATGATTAAATGTTTTAAAATGAATGATTAAAAATTCCTATTTGCATAGAAGGTGCCAACTTGGTATTTTGCTGATGTTTTTATTATGTTAAAACTGAATGATCATGTGACGGAATTTGAGCGTTTAAAGTCACCTCTTCAGTCAAACCCCATGCTTTCCGATTGTAGGCTGCATTCCTGGCTCCATTCCCCCACACTTGGTATTGTCTTCATGTATAATAAGCAAAACTTTTCTTCACATATGGCATTTAAAACTTTGGCTGAGCCTGTAGCATTCCATCCAATATGTTCCTTTAGACTGGTGTTGATCCAGTTATGGATATTCTTTTTATAGTATGATTCAACTACCCATCCACTATTGACTTTAAATGTCAGCAGACTGTTGTTCACTATGTCCACAAAAAGAAAGTATTAACAACCACAAAAACACTAATATTTTTCATTTTTTGAGTACCACATACTCTCTTGGATTCTTCATGTAACTTTGTTTAGTTCTCCCAATGGCCTTGTAAGGTAATTTTCTTGTGATTCTTACATTATATATAAGGAAACTGAGGCTTGGCAGCGTTAAATTATTCAAAATCACTTTAAACTGCTTGAAATCACATAGCTAAAAAGTGTATGTAGAAATGTGTATACTTAGTTCTGGACCCAGATTTTTTTTCACATTTACAAAGTATGTTAAGGCTAAAAAATAAAAATAAAAAACTGTGTTTGCATATTTATTTACATGTGCACTAACTCGCTTAACTTTTGTCACAACTCGTTACAAATTAAAAAGCAAACTGTGGTACTTATACACAATTGAATACTATGCATCTGCAAAGTCCAACAGTGTGGAGGTCTTTACAGGCAAATGGAACTTGAGAACATCATGCTTAGTGAAGTGAGTCAGAAGCAGAAGGTGAAACATTGAATGGTCTCTCTGATATGAGAGTCCCAGATCACAACTCTTATGAAACATAAGACAAAAAACAAAGTGAAAGAGGGTGGCAGGGTGGGGGTAGAGGGAGAGAGAGGTGGGTAGGGAGAGGGACAAAAGGAGAGTGGGAAAGCCCTTGTCACCTTGACAAGGTACGTATGTGCACAAAATGCTCAACTCCATTGTAAACCTTAAATTTTGCACTTATACATATCAATAAAATGGGGGGGGGGGGGGGACGAGGATCAGGGACCTCAGATATCTCTTCTAAATTCTTCTTCCTGACAGAAGTGAGAGGCAAAGCTCCAGACACCGTGATGGGAAATCTTTGTACTCACTTCTCCATGACTATCAATTCTTAGTGAAAATCAAGGCTGTCTGGATTCCACTCCATGTTTGTTAATTTCTAGTGATGGAAACATCATCTAAAAATTATTTTCTACAAATCCTACTAAATAAAAGGTCACTTGGAACAGTGTGTCAAGTTCCTGTTCCCTTACTGAGAAACTTCTCTATTCATTAATGGAATTATAGTTTTTATGCTGGGGATTCATGGGTTTCAGAAATAAATAATAAAGGCACATATAACATCCTTACATAGATATTGAAAAGAGAAGTATAATAACAGGAGTCCTCTAAAAAACTGATATGCTCATAGGAAGCTGGGAAGATTATCTGAGGGAAGACACACCTAGAAGCTAGAGATAAACAGAAATAAAACACCACACAATGGCAAAATATTAACACGCTGATAGAAACATAGAGAAATGTTTCCTTAGAAAATTTGTTACTTTTTTAGAATAATGGTTAATTCATTAAGATTGGATTTGACTGCATGGAACAGAAAGACCTAAATTTATAGTAAAAATGAAATAAATTTGGCCTCTTTGATACAATGAAATCCAGACATTGGTAAGGTAAAGTTCCCATGGTGCTGCAGGTGCAGGATCTTTCTATACTGTTGTTTTGCCAGCTATGGCTTCTACTGCTAATAACAAACTTATTCTGGGGCTCAAAGTAACTGCTGGAGCTCCAGCAATAACAAACACAATGCAGAGAACAGAACTAAGGGAAAGGAGAGGATAGATTTGTCTCTACCTTTGAAAAATATCTTTCAGAAGTAATTCACAGTCTTTTCACTTTCATCTTTTTGAGCAGAATTGTATCATACAATCACATCTACGCCTAATTGCAAGGAAGGCTAAATCCTTCAGGTGGGTGTACTGCCCCCATATAAATACAGTCCGTGTTTCTAAAGACAAGAGATAAGGAAGAGTGGTGTGCAACCAACAGGCTCTGCCACAAGTAGGTAAAGGGTAAACCTAACAATAACACTAATGATTTAGCAATAATTTATTTAACTGAGCTCCACAACAAGATATTTCAGTCCATAAATAGACACCATAGTACATTTTTTATTTATGAAATTTTAATATAAAATCAATTTAGATACTTTTGTAACAAATATAATGAAAACAGACTAGCTGTGGAAGAAGAGAGAGAGAGAGAGAGAGAGAGAGAGAGAGAGAGAAAGCTGAGTTTTGTATTATACTAAAATCATATTGTTCCTCTAACCTGGCAGTTGGCTTTTGTCCATAGGGGCTGGATACAACCAGGGTCATCTGTAGTCTCACACTGTCACATTGAAAATTGCTTAAGTTGAACTTGCAGCACCAATTTTCTACTTCACTGTATTCATATTTCAAGCAAACACAATTCAAATTTCAATGGAAATAGCTATCAAAACTGACATGGAGATCCTATGCATTCACAGAAATCAAATGCTTACCTCTTTATAAAATATGCAATTATATTAATTTTTAACATTAGGGTGTATGATGCATCTATTTGCAAGAGCAGTTGTTCTTCTAAACAAACGTATTTCATTTCCAGCAATGACAATAATTGCTCACATTTATTGAGTGCTTATTATGTGCCAAGCAGAGATAAGTATCTTATCTTATTCATTCAAAGCTGAAGAAGATGCTTTGATGAGTTGGTGTGAAAAGTTTATTCCTTAGTCTTTTTAAATTTTTTGCATCAACATTTGCCAAATACAATGTGCCTGGCACTGCACTAGGCAACAGGAATAGAGATGCGGGAGACAAATCTATCCTAAGGAAGCCCGTGCCTTTGTCTTGAAAGTGGACAATAAAACGAGGACCTTTGAATTCCTGCATCTGTGGGCTCTGGGCCAGACCTCCTAGGGTTACATCCCAGCTCTGTGATTACAGTGGAACTTGAGGGAAATCGCACAATCTCTCTAAGAGCCATCGTCTTTAATGAAAAAATGGGTTTAATTAAAGACTAAATGAGATAATCCGTGTAAGGTACTAATTCCTTGTTCAAGACAATGTAAGCACACAAATACTATTACTCGCCTTTGTAAATAGTATCACTCCACAGGCTAAAGAAACACTGAAAAAAAGACATTGAACTCAGAAATGGGGCTGAGAAGGATGTAAGAAAAAATGACATCTAAATTGAGTGTTGATGGATGTGTACCTCAGATATTCTCCCAAGTTCTCCAGCTTTTAAAAGTCAACCTTCTTTTGAAAGTCCAGCAGCAGTACCCTGGCCCACATTCCCATAAAGACAGAAAGTCCCATCTTTCACTAGGTTGTTCTCTCCAGTGTAGTAGTAAAAAACGAAGTGTGTTAATCAGCTCTCTGACACTGTGACAAAATACCTGAGACAATCAGCTTTTTAGGAGGAAGGGTTTATTTTCATTCATGATTTCAGAGGCTTCAGTCCATAGTTGGTTGATTCTATGGCTCTTGGCCTTCTCCTGAGGTCATATATCACAGCAAGGAGCTTGTGCTGGAGCAAGCTGCTCACTTCATGGTGGTCAGGATGGGAAGAAGACAGAGGGAGAGCACATGTCCCAGTAGCCACTCCTTGGGCATATCCCCAGGGACCTAACTTCCTCCCACTTGGCCTGCCTCTGAAAAGTACCATTCCCTCCCAACAGCACCACAGGCTGGTGATCAAGCCTTTAGCACATGAACCTTTGGAGAACATTCTAGATGCAAACTATAACCCTGAGGATGTATAACAGAGGATTCCACAGATCCTCAGGTCCCAGGACCAGGAAGCTCTTTCTCGACTGTTGCTCTACTTGATGCAAAGCATCTCCACTCACAGATAACAAGGTTTCCACACTCTTTCTGCTTTTCCAGTGTTATTATCTGTCCTAGTTACTTTTTCGTTGCTGTTACTCAATACTCAAAATCCACAAAATTAGGAGAGGAAAGGTTTGTCTTAGCTCACAGTTTCAGAAGGTCAGAGTCTATTCAGGGGCGGCTGGCAACAGTGAAAGTACATGGCAGGGGCAGAGGTGGAGGCACCTCCTCACAATATCACAAACAGGAAGCCAACTTCCATCAGTTCAGTCTCCCTCCAGAGGAAAACAGTTCGAGCTCCCAGTTAGGCCTCCCGCATCCTAATGGGTATTCTTCTCTCATTCACTGGCCCACAAATCATTCACACTTTAATCCAGGCTGGTTCCTACTGCCTAATTCAGGCTGGTTCCTAACTGCCTAATCTAAGCGTGGTTCCTAAACCCTAATCCAGGCATGGTTCCTAACTGCCTCAAATTGACATAATTTTCCAAATGGTCACACTACAACTCCACGAATGGACATAAACTCATCCCTTAGTGCCCCACTCTACATCTAGAAAATTATAGTCCCTTTAAGTGAGAATTCACTAAAGGATGAAAGAGAACAAATGACATGCTAATGACAGTCCATCCTGTGACTAACTCTGAAGACAGACCATTCTGTGACTAACCCTGAGAGCCACAGCCCAGACGGAAGGAGGTGCCTTGGCTCCCGTGGTTCTTCTTCCTTCTTCCCCACCCAAAGGAATGCTTTGCCCCAGTCCAAGGCCCATCTCTTTCCTCCTCAGGATGACAGGGATAGGGGCACCCTTCTCCTTTGAGGTGATGCTGCTCTCACTCCCAAAGACATCTGGAATGTTTACTCAGATCTTTAGACACTTACCCCAATCGGACATGTTCAATTTTAAGTAACTTCGTGTGGCACCCACTGGTCCACTCCTTCCAGTGGTGCTAAAAGCTGCCCTATGTTCTTGTCATGAACATCCATATGCCTTAAGAGAAAGGGATGACCAGGCCTATATGACCTTCCTGCCATGGTTCCCAATCTCAAGTGACTCTGCTTGGATGAAAAGACACAGAACTCCATTAGCATTATCATTTTCAGGCAAAAGAGAGCCTCTAAATCAAAATGTATGTGATTTTTTAAAATTAAATTGCTGTGTTCACATTATTAAACATCTACTTAATATCTTATTCTGAAGCATTTGCACTGTGGTCATTCCTCTCACTCTGTGCTTTCCTGAAGAGGAATTTCCTTGTCAAATACATTATCAAAAGGATTCACTCAAGTGGTTCTTCCTAAAACAAAGGAAGTTTCACCCCAAAGATAAATACTTACCAGTTGAGTGTCTCATTTCCTCAGAGGTCTGCTCTCAACTAGATGGTACATTCGACATACCTAGCTTCTCTGTAAGTGTCTGCTTCACTACTTTGGTACTGAAATAGCATACTGCATTTGAAAAGCAGTAGAGAACTGCTTTATTCAAAGGCACTTCCCCATTCTCCCACCACTGAATACGATGTCCTTGGGACAGAAACTCTTTGAAGGAAGTTCCGCATATAAGCTGGAACCCCTAAGTGGAAACCAAGGAAAACACATTTTAGACTGTCAATAACCACTGAGTATTCAAATACACTTTTCAGATTTTTATTAACGTTGCACAAGAAACAATTCAGTGACTCACAGCATTCCAATACCATGGTGCCCAAAATACAATTCAGTTTGTCTTCCCAATGTGTCACTTCCCAACATCTCTTCTTTGCTTTCGACAGAGAAGTTTAGGCAAGTTTAGCTTTCCATGTTAGCATGCCACATTTCTCCTTGCCTCCATGCAATGGAAAATTTTAGGAAACATATGTTATTACATAAAATGCTATTACATATTTACAGAAAAATTTAAAACAACACCTTGTCATCTATTCTAATGATAATTCAAAAATCAGCTAGGGCAGTAGGACAATGAGTAGAACAACTTCTAGGAAGCTTAGACCACATATAAGTTATTATTGCTTTGTTAAGGTGGGAGGATGGTAATATAATCTAATTTTGTGGAAGGCATCTAACACCTGGCCCAGGAGGCCTGAACAGAGGAGGAAATAGCTCTGTAATTGTTGGCCAATGTCTTCATCTTTACTACATTCCATTTTCTTCATCTGTGAAATGGGGGCAGAAATATTGATGCCAGTAGGGTTTTGTAAAAAATTAATTCAGTCACTGTTTGTCAAAGATCAAAAACAGAGACTCACATATAGTAGGTAGCCCATAAACACCACACATTGTTCATTCTAAAGGTACATATATTTTCACCTTTTAACACACCTGATTGAAATGATTTTTTTTTACTGTGTCACAGGTTATTGGATATATTTGTTTTTTGTTTGATAAAATATTTAAAAAACATCTTATGGTTGGTACTATCATAAATTTGATGAAACACAGTAATCTCTTTTCTTTTTTGCATACCACACTATCCAAAAAAATATTTTAGTCCTTCCCTGACACATCACACAGCAAAAGAAGAGCAGCACTGCAGTGGATGGTGCCTTACAACCATTTAGAACAATTTAGAATAAATTTTCCCCATTTCACCTGAACATTCTACTTTTAGGACTGTGAAAAGAGCAACTGAAATTTTTGTGAAATAACAGGATCTTTAAAGAGGGCTGTTTTTAAACTACAAGTAGAGTTTGTCTTAAAAAATAATTGCAAACTCTGTTGTTCATGGTTCTTCAGAGAAAAAGAACCACATATATATGGTTAGGTATATAATAATATATGGTTACATATATATTTCATATATATATATATGTGAAAGAAGAAAAAAAGATGTCATGAAGAATTAACTCACATTTTCATGGAAACTTAAAAGTCTACTAAACTAAAAAGTACCAGAATCTGTCATCGACAAGCTAAAAACCTAGCAAAGCTAGTGGGGCCAATGATGCCAATGGTGTGGTTCTAGTCCAAGTCCGAAGGCCTGAGGTCTGAGAGAGCCAATATTGTAAATTCTAGTCCAGGGGCCAGAGAAGATAGATGTCCCAGGCCAAGCAGGAAGATAAGAGGAAAACAGAGGCCAGTTCTCCCCTAGTCCACCTTTTATTGCATTCGTCCCCTCTCAACAGATTAGATGATGCCCACCATCATGGTAAGCGCCGTCTACTTTATTCAGTGTACCAATTCAAATGATGGCCTCACCCAGAAATGCCTCCACAGACAGACTCATAAATAATGTCTAATCTGGGCATCCTGTAGCTAGTCAGGTTGACATAGGAAATGAACGTCTCACTCTTGATTCTGTAAGGCTATTGATAGGCCTCCTTGTTTAAAAATAATCCTCTGAGACCGTCTACCAAATCATTAAGGTTTGGCCTAAGTCCTGGTTTTAAAAGTGATCTCTGTGAGAACAGCCATGAATGTATGAGTCCCGCAGACACAACTCCCCACTCACTAGGTCACCTGTCACCTTCTTCCTGGGATGACCTTTCCCCTTGCGTCTGCATCTGTTGAATCCTTTACCCAAAATCCAATGAGTGAAACAAAGCGCTGTAGAACTTTGCAACTGGACTGAGACATTTCCTCATGGCCCCAATCCCGAATCAGTGTTGCCTCCGCTGGGCTTTTGTGGCCCTTTGCCCTCATCTCCATTGTTGTACTTATTTTCCACGGTTGTATTTTAGGAGGCCTGTTCCCTTTCACTTCTCATTGGCTACAAACGTCAATGCGTCTTCCCAGCACCTCACAAAGTATCTTAAACAGATCACTTACTCAGCACTAGCTGGAATATCTTGGATGAAAATGTATTTATGTGCAGATACTCCCACCGAATACAAAGCAATGGACCTTTGACGGTATTGCAACTGTATGCATTGCATCAGAGAACCAAACTAATCATAAATGAATGTGTATCCTGACCAAGAAGATGGGCCTTCACAGAAACCTGGTATTTCCCCCATCGCTATTTAAAAAATAAAAACAAAAAAATTAAATCCTCAATACGTGGTGAATGAAGGAAGCTCTACTCTGCTATCCTTCTAACTGCTCTCCTGGGTATGGACAGCTATTTCTCTCCTTTTTTTTTTCAGGCAGAAAACAACAGACTGCCTCCAACATTGCAGTTATAACCACTATTCTGAGCACTATTGCAGCCCAATATGTGCTTCTGTCCCCTTCCTCTTCTCACCCCAGACTCTCTGCAGCTTCAGATCGTCACAGACACTTAGTGTGCTAATGACCTTGACCAAGTACATATAATGTATCTTTTTAGGACAACATAACTAGAAAAAATAATGAGACACCAAACCAAAATAATTTGTGACAGAGGGAAAGAATAGAGAGCAGAGACAATAGTTATACTGCTCCTAATACGTTTTGTTTTGTATATTTGCCTTTGAGGACTGTCAATATTTTAAGTAACTATACAACAAAATTAAATTTAAAAATTATTTCTTTTGAAATAAAAACAAAAATAAATCACACAAATTATTTCAAGTAACTTTCCAACAACATAAATAATTTGATTATATAATCCTAGCAGGATAGACCCTAAAGACAAAAAATAGAACTAATAAACAGATTGTTTTCAGTAAGATCACTGTTGGGATAATGTTGGTACTGTCATTTTAGGAGACATGTTTTGGATGACAAAGTAAATGAATAAATTATGTTGATAACCTTGAGAACCAACCAATTTTGTCATAGAGAAGGCAGAACCTGGTAACAGAAGATGGAAAGTGTCAACAAATCTCTGTCGTCTTGAGTCTGAATTAGAAGTATCAGTCTAAATTTACCATGTATTTCATTTCTTTTAAATTCCTAGTTCTATCCACTGAAAACGCCAGTAAATTTCATTGCTGTTCCAAGATACCATTTTCCCAAAAAACATGGAATACCTTGGAGGAACAGAGGATTCCAGATGTGCAACATAAATTTTGCCAGATGTAACAAGTATGTCACATTTTTCCAAAAATTCAGGAAACTACAAAAGCTTAATGAGTATGCCAGAAGGAGTAAGATGCCAACTGGAAGGCTCTTTCACTGGTTGAACATTAGACAATTGGTTGTTCATGAGGATCAAAACACACCAACAAAATACGTTTAAATCCACGAATTTAAAATTATAAACGTGTTCTTTACGTTTTGTAGGATGCTAGAGAAACAATTCATTATTTTTAAAACTGGTAAATAAAGAGAAAATATCAAGCAGGTCTTGAACCCATGGCCTTAGTGCTGAGCTTCATCCCCAGCCCTTTTTATTTTTTTAATTTGCGACAGGGTCTCATTAAACTGTTAAATTGTCTGGGCTTGGTTTGAACTTTTGATCCTCCTGCCTCAGCCCCTCAAAGTGCAAGGATTACAGACACATGCTACTATGCCCTGCTAGAATAACTATCTTTTATACAGAGAAGTTTCTCTTTGTAGAAATAGTACAGTTAATACGTAAGGACATAATTTCAATGTAGCCATTTCATAAGCCTTCATGAAGCAATGAATCAGAGAAATGATATAACGGTTGCTAATGTTAAAAAAAGAAAAGATGCTGGGGCAGGTACATTATTGTGTCCAATACAAGACCACATTTAAAGTAGCCACATGTCAAATAAATCTCTCAAGCCTACAAAAATGAAAGGGATAATACATATTCTGTACACTATCTAAGGAACACATCTGAATCCATTTGGACTGTTGTAAAAAATTGCATTAAACTAGATGGTTTAGAAACAACAGAAAAGCGGCTGGAGGACTATGCCAGTAGCCAGAGCACTTGCCTAGCAAGCATAAGGCCCTGGGTTCAATTCCCCAGCACCACATAAACTGGGCCTGGTGGCACACAGTCTGTAGGCTGAGGTAGGAGAGTTGTATTGAGTTCTAGGTTACACAGTGAGGCCAGGACCAGCGTGGACTACAAGAGTGAGACTCTGTCTCAAAAAAAGAAACAACAGCAAAATATCTTCCACAATTCTGGAAACTAAGAAGTTCAAATCAAGGCACTGAAGAATGTGATATCTACTAAGGAGCTGCTTCCGGTTCTCATACTGCTTGATTTTTTTCCACTCTGTCCACTCTGTCCTAAGAAAGTAGAGGAGACAAGGGCTCTATTTTGGGCCTCTTTCACAAGGGCCTTAATCCCACCCATAAGGGCACTGCCCCTAAGACCTAATCACTTCTGAAAGGCTCCGATTCCTGACACTGATCACCTAAAGAGTTGAAATTTGAACATCTGAATTTAGTGAGGGAGGGGTGGATGACAAACATTCATATCACAGCAAGATGCAAGAAGCCAACCCAAAATGAATAATTCTACAGGAAAAATGGCCCTGTTACTTCAACAAAGAATTGCAAAGAAAAAAGGGGGAGGTGGAGTATTTAGATCTTTTATTTCCCCCCCAAATTCTCATCTATTTGGATGTGTGGAATACCTATGGATTCCATGTGCTTTTATGCAGTAGGGTCTGGCCAGAAGGACTGAGTCACTGGGGCTTCACCCCGGAAGGGAAGAGCCCTAGGATGGGACCTGGGAGGGGGTGCACCAGCTCTGCCCCTCTCGCTCTCTTGGCTTCCTGTTGCGATGCTGTGAACAACGTTTCCCCATCTAGGCCTTCACCATGTGTATTCACCATTGCCAGCTGTCCATGAATGGAATGAGACCTCCTGAAACTATGAGCTAAAATAAACCCTTCCTCCCTTAAATTGTGATTGCTGAGTATTGTGTCCCAGTAATGAAAAGTTAACTAAGACCTGGGGAAATTAATTATGCATTAAAAGAGCCTTAAGAAGTGCACCAACTATTGTGATTTGGATCTGGAATGTCCCCCAATGTCCCAGCCAAATGTCACGTGTTTGGATGTTATGGATTGTCTATGGAGTCATATGTTTTTTGGGGATTGGAGGCTGGTCTAGAGAGGTAGATTACAGGCATGTAGATTGGATTACAGACTACATGTACTGGGGGGCTTACCAAACCTTCCACACCTGGAAGGGGAAGAATAAAGAGGCTGGGCCCCAAAGGGGTGGATCACTGGGACTGCACCGGGAAGTATATATATGCTGCCACCTTCCTCTGGGGAGAGATGGGACTTGATGGGACTTGGCCTCCCATATGTGATGTCGTGAGAAGCTGCCTCCACCTTTGCCTCTGTCATGTACTTCCACTGTTGCCGGCCACCGCTGGGTGGACTGTGAACTTCTGAAAACGTGAGCTAAAATAAACCTTGCCTCTCCTAAATTTGTAGATGTTGGATATTGACTCACAGCAATGAAAAAGTAACTAATACAGAAATCAATTGATTATGTATTAAAAGAGCCTTAAGCAGTATACCAACTAACAGCTGTATATGGATCTTGTTAAGATTGTGATTCAAACAAACTCTTAAAAAAAGAAAACTGAAGAAACCTAACCATTTTATAACTGGTAATTATTACTCAATCTTTGAGTAAACTAATACAACCTCATCTTTTAAAGACACATATTGAAATATTTTCAGGTAAAATGACATGATATTCGCATTTGTTCCAACACAATCCAGGATTGAGGGAAGTGGTAAATGAGCCATTAAAGCTCAGTCCTGATATGATCAATGATCATCATTCCATTCTCTCTACTTTTGTGTATGTTTGAAATTTTCTATAACAATAGTGTTTATAGTGTGCCACCATAAAAATGTATTTTTACAATGTATTTCACACCCATAGTAAATGAATCATTTAGAATCTTCAAGAGGCTCTAACAATAACAATGAATGCATATTAAGTAAACTCCCCATTTCCACAGGATGGCCAGATCTTCAGAAATGAAGGACATCACAGCCTAGAGGATGTACATATTTAGGTCAGCACAAACCCATCTCTACTTTCTATGCAAAATTCATTTTTGCTCCAATCTCAGCAATCTTCATATAATCTGGACGATTCTCAGCCACCCAAAATAATAATTACATCATCAAACATGAGGGAAACAACTACTATTATTCCCATGTGCCCTCGACAATGCTAAGAGTTTTTCCTGAGCATCTGTAGCTCTGTGCATGTGCCCCTGATTTTAGACATATTGGTGCCAGCAAGCCTTAGCTGCCAAGGTCCCTCATGCTTGAAGCTGCAGAATTTTCTCACATAATTTTATAAAGAAGATAAGCATCTCTGGCTCCTCTTCTGTGGCTTTCTGTTCTTCTTCAAAGGTCTTAGGTGCACAGAGAGATTATATTTACCTGACCCAGGCTCAGGCTTGGACCTACGCCCAGACCGGCAGCAGCGGTGGCGACAGGACTGCAAAAGCAGTGGCAAGAGCAGAGGCGGCAGAGGCAGGAGGGGTTCTGTGGGCACCAACCTGGGCCTTCCTGGGAGGCAGGCTTGCCCCTCAGTTCCTGAAGCCTGACCTGTGGAGCTGGCACCAACGCTAACTCTGGCCTGAGGCAGGGCAGCTGCTGCTGAAACACCAGCCATAAATCCAGCCAGTAAATCACTATGATATCCAAGTGCACCCTCAGCCACTGCAAGAAATCACATCAAGAGGTCCTTAAGGAGTTTAGCATCTTGGGTTTGGGGACTGCTTCAACTCAAAGGCTTAAAATAGAAGATACCTTTCTTTTGTGACAGGGTCTCACTCTATAGTCCAGGCTGGTCCTTAACTCACTGTGCAGCTCAGGCTGGCCTTCAACTCAAGGCAATCCTTCTGTCTCAGGGTTCTCAGTGCTGGGATTACAGGCATGTGCTACCACACCCAACTTATATGATGCTAGGGAATTGAACTCAGGTCCTTGAACTTGCTAGGCAAGCACTTTAACTGCTGAGCTATACCTGCAGCCCCAGAAAATAAATTTTAAGATCATGACATTTAAAGGAGAATTATGCTACTTACATATTAAGTTTAATCTGAACAAATTGCTAATAAAGAAGGTAGTTTTATGTGCACTTTTCCTTATAATTAAAAGTACCTCTGTAGAATGCATGAACCAGAATTCTAAATTTGTCACAAATCATTGAGTTTCTTGTACAATCTCCACAAGTTATTACAGAAAATGTCAAAGGAAACATTAAAATTCTATTGTATAAATTTACATTTAAATTAAATTTAGATTTATACAAAAATGATTGATATGAAAATTTAAATAAATATTTTTAGAAATATTGTTCCATAAGAATCATCAGGCTTACATGTACTAAAATCCTTATTTCAAAGTAAGTTGTCAGAAATTTATCCCTAAATGTCATAATAGGAGCTCCAGTAACAATTATATCAGCAGAAACATTTTTGTCAAAATTTAAAATTCTCATTTTTTTTGCAATCCATCATTTCCCAGGCAAACTAGGTCATTTTCGATTGTACCAACTGAAAATAAAGTTCCCATAACTTTAAATGTTAATGGTCTATTAAGTGAATGTGAGGAAAGCCTGAAAAACTTACAACTAATCAAGATAACACATTTTAATATGTTAATATTCATCATCTTATATAAAATTAAGGCATCTCCAACATTTTTGCATTCTTTAAATTAGGTTGTTCCTCATGCATCATTATTACTTCTATCATATTTTAGAATAAACTATATTTAAAGGAAAGATTTTAAAGTACTTGTAGAGGTATTTTTTCTTGATTGTTAAAAAGGGGTTGTGCACTTCCATTTTGAAACAATTTTAAACTCTGACACAAGAAAAGGAAGAAGTCGTAACTCTTATAAATGTTGAACCACATCTTCAAGCCTGACATTTTACGAGGTCCTAATTGGGTGACAGGCTTTGGCTGTGGGGGACCCCTTGAAAACCATTGTATAATTAGCAAAAGGGAGGCACCAAACTGCTTTTTTCAAAGTGATTTAGAGGCAGACTTGGGTCGAAATCTCAAGTCTCTTAATTTTACCCGGTGCGATTTCTACCATCCATTCGTGCGGGTGATTATTACCATTGGTCCAGGAAATCAGAAAGCAACCCACAGCCAGGTGTCTGGAAAAGCACAAATGTGAAACACGTGATGCAAAGGCCCAGCCCGTGAACAGGGTAGCGAGGCAGCCCGCAAACCTACCGCACCGTACTTCCCCCACCAGGAACGAAGGTGTGTCCCACGGGCTGCAGCGCCCACAGAAGCAGCCATGGCCCAAGGCACCCCTGGACGCACGCAGAGGACACACTGCGCCCTCCTTCCTTCTCCCTCTCTCTGCCCTCTCCCTCCTTCGTGGGGCAGACCCCGGTAGCAGCCCGGAGCCAGAAGCAAGCTGAGGGAAGAGCCTGGAGAACTCCCGGCTAGGAGAGGGTTTCAAAGCCGAAAAGCAAGCAGCCACAGTGAATAAGCCCAGGCTATTAAAGCCAAGTCCAAGGGACACCTGAGAATCTAAAAAGTACCAGGAGTATCGCTGGAAGCCCTCGACTATCGAGATCACGTGTTCAAAGCCCTTGCCGTGGTGCTTGACGTATGTAGCAGGTGCCCCCACCCTACCAGGCCGGGGTCTATTGGGAACCAGGCCCGCGACTGGATGGGCATGAGGCGCTTGATTTGCATTTACAGCCGCTCCCCACCGGTTTCGTCACCACCCGAGCTCTGCCTCCTATCAAATCATGATTCTCACAGGAGCACAGACCCTACTGTCAACTGCATATGCGAGGGATTTAAGATGCCTGCTCCTTATGAGAATCTGACTCTGGATGGTCTGACAGGAGTTGAAGAGGTAGCACCAACCCCCAAACTTCCACCGGAGAGGAAAAAAACATCCTCTACAAAAGGGTCCATGGTGCCAAAAAAGAAAAAAAGAAAAAAACGGAGGACCCTCGACACAGACGTGGAGATTTTGAAGTCAGCAGAAACAGCATTCTAATCACTATTGAACTCACAAGCAGAGGAGGTTACGAAATGATTTAATTAGGCTGGAGAAATAGCTCAGCACTGGAAAGCTTGTCTAGCAAGCTGGGGCCCTGTGTTTGATTCCCCAGCACCACATAAACTGGGCATCTTGAAGCAGGTCTGTAATCCCAGCACTCAGGAAGCTGAGGCAGGAGGATCGCCTTGAATTCAAGAACAACCTAGACTATAGTACAAGACTGTCTCAAAAAGAAAGAAAGGGAGGAAGGAAGGAAGGAAAGAAGGAAGAAAGGAAGGAAGGAAAGGAGGGAGGGATAAAAATATTGTGGGAAGTTCCCCCAAGAATTATGCTGCTCTATACTGAGATAAAAAGACAATGCTGAATTTATTGTTTACTATGGTAAGGATGTTCCACGCTGGCAGGTATGATCTCTCCAAGCACAGCACCAAGCACAGATCTCACACAGGGAGAAGCATAGAAAGGCAGAAATGGCCTCTGGTGGGGGGCAGAGAGGGCCAGGGGGTTGATGACAACCCTGGTTACTCAGGAAAGACTGCAGTAGACTAGCGGGCACTCAGAGGTGTGTTTATTGAAGTGAGACAGTCCTCAGGACCACAGGACTTAACTGAGGCAGGTTATTTTTTACCAACTGAATGGGTTTAAAATTGGTTCTTACAGCCATTTATTTCCATTACTACAAAAAAAAAAAAAAAAAGGAAAGGAAAGGAAAGGAAAGGAAAGGAAATCAGTCCTGCCCCGTGTTGTGGGAACTTTGGTACTTACAATCCTTCCTGCTTCCCTTACCCCATCAGAGCTGCGGGAGGCGCGTGACCGCGCATGGCTACCATTGTTGATTTCCCTGGAAGGTGAGATCTTGTTGGTACGGATTTGATCTTTGTTTTCACGTCTGCTAGCATCACTTCACTCTGCTTTTTCTTGACTCACTTGCCGCACGTGTCAGAATCGTGACAGCCCAGGGCATTTAGGACTCCGCTCAGCAGACATTGAACAAGTGAAGCAAGGCAGTATAACTGGACATGCCCGGACCACTTCTCAGAACCGTGACCCCAAAGTTGCCAGACCAGATTATGAATGCAAATCTCAAAAGATTTTCCAAGTCTGCTTTAGATAACCAGGTTGCCTTTCCTGTTACCTTGCATGTGGATTTTTCCCACTCGCCTGTAGCTCTTGGGTTATACAGTGCTGGCAATTGCAAAGATTCTTCTCTGGTTGGCCAAGGAAACCCAGGGCCATTCTGTTACTTACATCTATGTACTTGACTTAGGGAAATCAGACTCATTTGTCGTACCTCGAGAGTTGGGCTGTGTTATCCACTCTCAGCCGAGGCAGTGGAATACGTCTATAATAAATACCTGCAGTAGTTCCATTTCTGTGGGTATGATGGGTCTTCTCTGGACTGTCTCCCCATAGAAAGCTTTATACTTTTGTGCCCTTTGAAAGAGGGAGAGTCTGTTTGGAATGTTGGCTGATGGCATGAGTCATGTATTGTTCAGTAACAAATTACCCAGAGTGCTGCAGCTTGAAAATAAGAATAGTTTCTGAGGGTTACAAATCTGGAAGCAGCTTATTCGGTGGTTTGATATCACTGTCTCCCGTGGAGTTGCGACCAAGATCAGCTCAGGCCGTAGTTTGCTGAAGGTTTGAATGAGAGTGTGGGACCTGCTTCCCAGCAGGCTCTCGGCTGGCTGGCTATGGAGGCCCCAGTTCCTCACAGGCTGCTGGCAGGATGTCTCCATTCCTTGTGACATGGGCCCCTCCTCAGGGCTGCTAAGAGGGCAGCTCACTTCCTCTATAGTGACTGAAATCAGAAAACAAGGCAGAAAATGCAGGGTCTTTAGTAATCTAATCTTGGAAGTGACATGCTATCACTATTAACCTATTTACCGGTCACACAAGCCATCCCTGACACAATGTCAGAGGGCTACTCTGCACAAAAATCTGAGTACTGAAAGGTAAGCCTCACTAGGAGACAGACTACTACAGGAATCACCCCAAAAATGTTTCAATAATTCAGCAGAACAACTACCCTTGGTCCTGCGCTGGCAACAAGGAGTCTGATTGGTTTATAAGAAAAGAAGCAAAAACCTGTCCAAGAGATAACTCCGTTCTGATGAGCTGAAATATATTGTCCCTGTGCGCTGTGTGAGAAATGGTTATTTTTGCACTTGATGATTTCCTTAGTGTAAGGACATTTTATTTTGTCTATATATTACAAGCCAAAAGTGTCATCATCGGTAAAGTTAGAGCAATATAGCTTTACATCAGTTGTTAAAATGGCTGAACTAAGAATAACTTGAAGGGCTGAAGTAAAGTTATAACAATTGTCTAGACAAGGATCAGCAAACTTTCTCTGTAGAAAGCTACTATGTTTGGCTTTAAAGGGGCAAATCGTCTTTCTCAACTCCAATGCTATGGAAAAGAAGCCATAGATGATATTTTTAAATGACTATAGATATGTTCCAGGAAAATTTAATTTACAAAATCAGGTGACAGGCCAGGTTTAATCTATAGGTCAAAGTTTGCCAACCCCCAGCATAGTTTAGACAAGCCACTATTACTAGTAGGGAATGTGACAGAGCTAATTTAAAACAATAAAAGAAAAAGTTATCACCAAAAAGATAATACACAATACTATATAGTTGATCTGAAAATTTTCCCCTATATACATTGTATAAAATCCACTTAGAGATACTCCAAGGATCACTTAGAGTTCTAGTTCATGCATAATGTTTACAATATTTCCAGCTATAAATAAGGCATAAACTGGCCATGCATGGCCCCTACTAGACTACAGAAGTTTGCCAGTCAGTGTTCAATATTGTGGCAATTTTTTTCCATAGCAATGGGTTGTTTTATGGAGAATTTTGGAAAGTGTCTATTTGAGTTTCATCTAGTTTTGCCAGTTCTTATGTCCGATTACGTCCTACCCAGATTATTCCCAGAGCTTCTTATGAAGTTTCAGACATCCAGACTTTGTATATTCATTATGGATTCATAAATTCTCCCATGGGTTCATTATTATTGTATTGTTATTTACATGAGACAGAAAGGCTTGTAGAAAGACTTTGGCTAATTTGTTAGCATTTCTTACTACATTACAATAGTTCAATAAGATTTCTGAAGTATTTAGGGTCTATGATATTATATGCTAATTTTTACAATACCTCTTTTGCTTTCTCTATCTTATGGCAATTATTTTATATGTCAACAAAGCATCAAATAATTAATGCATAGCTTTCTATGGGAGGTTGTTTTGATTTGGTTTGGTTTGGATTCTTGAGACAGAGTCTTGTTCTGTAGTCCAGGTTGATTGTGAAATCACTATGTAATACGGGCTGGCCTTGAACTTATAGCATCCTCCTGCCTCAGCCTCCCAAGTCCTGAGATTACGGGAAGTGCCTTCATGCCCAACTATTATCTGTTGCCGGGAGATCAAATCCAGGGCCTTGTGCTTCCTAGATAAGCACTGTAATCACTGAGCTGCACTCCCAGACCATATATTGCTTATTTTTAAAGAATTCCTAAGATTCAGAGATATCTTTTTCCTGTCACTATTCAAATGATTGACTTCTTTAGAAATATAACATATGTAATTTATATATTCATCTTTTATTTTTGTGATTTGAAATGCCCTAAAGGAGACCACAACCAAGTCATTTGTATGACTTGATCAGTTTGGTGGTGAATTAGATTTTACAAGGAGAATTGGACTAGTTTTGTATAACAAGGTCTTCTTGTAGTAAAAACTACACAACCTATAGACTACAACTTTTATCATTTCTGAACATACATCTCAGTAGTGTCAAGTATACTCACAATGTTATAAAACAGACCTCTGGAACTTTTCATCTTGCAAATCTACAACTCTCTACCCATCAAACAATTTCCTGTGTCTCCCACCCACGCCAGGCCACAGAAGCTGCCATTTCATTCTATTCCTATGGACTTGATTACCTTGGAAACCTCACATAAGTGGCATTACACAGTGTTTGTCTTTTTGTGTCTGACTATTTTTTACTTAATGTTCACAAGAGTTTTATTCCCTTTAAGGCTAATATTCTTTTTAATATCCTTGTTTAGTATACAATATTCCTTTTAAGAGGCTGGATATTTTAAATATCTTTAAAAATATTCTCATGTATGTAGAACATTGTTTTTAAATATCCTTTTGTAACTGTATAATATTTCTTTTTAAGACTAATAATATTCATTGTGTATGAATAATATTCTCTTGTGTGTAAATAATGTCCCTTTGTATGCACACAGGTGCACACGCACACACACACACACACACACTTTTGTTTGTGCACGCATTTGCAGACATCTGCATCACTTCCACCTCTCAGCTCCTGTGGATGGCGCTTCTATGGCTGTACGTGTGCAGTTGTCTCCTTGAGATGCCTTATATTCTCGCTGGGGTACGCCCGGAAGTAGTGGGATTGTTGGAGCACATGTTAGTTGAAATTGGATTTTTAAAGAAACCTCATTTGTTTTTCATAGTTGCCATAGTATTCTACTAATTGTGTACAAGGGTTCTTGCTTTTCCACATCCATCCTTTCCAACACGGTTTTTTTTTTTTTTTTTTGAGACAAGATCTTGCTGTGTTGCCCAGATTGGTCCTGAGCTTGCTATTTAGCCCAGGCTGGCCTCAACCTCGTGGCAATCCTCCTGCCTCAGCCTCCTGAGCACTGGGATTACAGGCATTTGCCACTGCATCCAATTGAACTTTATGTGGTACTGGGGATTTGAACCCAGAGCCTTGCGCTTGCTAGGCAAGTGCTTTAACCACTGAACTAAAGCTCCAGCCATGAATTTTTTTTTAATAGTAGCCATCCCACTGAGGTGGCACCTCACTGTAGTTTTGATTTGCACTCCGCTAGTGACCAGTGACTGAGTATCTTCTAACATTTGTTGTTCATTTGCATTCCACCTTGAAGAAAATCTATTCAAATCCTTCACTGTTTTGACTGAATTATTTATTTTTTATTATTGAGTTGCAGGCATTCATATATTCTGGATATCAATACTTTATCAGAAATATGATTTGCAAATATTTTCTCCCATTCCATTGGTTGAATTTCGCTCTGTCTTTTGATACACAAGATTCTGATATAGTCCCATGGGCTCATTTGTACTTTAATTCCCAGTTTTAGGTCTTATGTCAAGGTCTTTTATCCTTGTTAATTTTTGGACGTGGTATAAGATAAGTATCTCACTTCATTCTTTCGCATGTGGATAACCATTTTTCACACACCATTTGTTGAAGATAGTGTCTTTTTCCTTGTGGAAGATCGTGTGACCATCTACATGGGGGCTACTTGGTAAGCTCTCTGTTTTATTCCTCTGGTCTATTTGTCTTGTTTTCTTAATATAAGAAACATCAACAAACAATATTGCCAGCATATTGGAGCAGCAAAGAATATTAACTCAGAACAAAAGTGTCCAGACATCTGCTTGGACCATACAATCACAGATGCACAATCAGAAGTTTCTTCTCTACTGTTGGAAAGGGGAAGAGATTTACAGAAATAAGAACATTTCACAAATGGGTAATGATGTGAAAAGAAGAAAGTCTCAGTATTTTAAAGTTGACTAATCTAGGGGCAGGGTGGTCGCTCAGTGATTAGAGTGCTTACCTAGGAAGAGCAAGGGCCTCGGCTCAGCGTCCCAGCACCATGCAACAGCCGCGTGTGGTAGCACACTCCCAGCGCTCAGAGAGACTGAGGAAGGAGGACTACGAGTTTGAAATAAACAAACATAAAATAAATAAGCAGATAAATAAAAATGTTGAAATTAAAAGTGCAAATTTTTTCTAAGGCATTGCTGTATATAATAACATCAGATTGCAGTACTAGGTCTGAAGAGGTTTTAAACAATTTATTTGAAATCCATAGTTGTTCTGAGTCGAGAAAGCTAAGCTTTGACTACTGAATTAAAGGATAGGCTTTAAATAGGCAATTGTTCATCGGTATGTGCCATGTTGGTGGACTAAGACTCCCAGAGCATGAGCTAACGCTTTCATGTATATATCAAAATAACAGAAAAGGATGATATGTATAGGAAGTTTGTTTGTTTGTTTATCATTTATTTTGCGACATGGTCTTGCTCTGTAGTCTAGGCTGGTCTTGAGCCAACCACGTAAACCAGGCTGACCTTGGACTCACAGCAGTCTTCCTGTCTCAGCCTCCTGAGTGCTGGGATTACAGGCATGCGCCACCATGGCCAGTTTCTGTGGTGCTTGGACATTGAACTCAGGGTCTTGTGCTTGCTAGGAAGGCAGTCCAGCTGCTGTGCCATTCTTCCAGCCTCTCTAGAAAGGCTTTTAAAAGTTTTGATACAATCATCTTGCAATGATGGAGAGCATTTTGCCCATCAGGAGGGATTCTGGGACCACAGTCACTTTTTAGTAAGATGCATATCACGTTCACTTTGTGTGAGAAAACTCCTGGAAGTTAGAAAACATAGCAGTGTACTTTGTTTACCTATTAAACAAAGAAATCATGGAACAGAGAAGAAATAAATGTCCTTTGGATAATGATTCCAACGTCCAAGTTAGGACTTGGGAAAGAATTTGGGCCCTTTGAAAGTTTCATCATTTGAGAGCTTCCGGCAAACACAGGCAAACCTGCTTCCTCTTCCTCCTCAAGTATTGCATAGCTTCCTGCGCAACCTCAAGCTTTCCTTATCTTCCTTCGCCATCTGGTGCCATCGGTCATGTTCACTTCAAGATAAAATTCATTTTTATTCATATAGAAAGTGCTTGGTGTTCAAATAATTTCCAGTTTTTACTCCATGAAGTCTGATGTTCTACGGCAAAGGGATTGCAAGCAGACACGGTTGCTACTGTACTAACAAGAAACATGTGCTGGTCTCCTGAAAGTTTACAGGAAGGAGGGTGAAGCTGAGGCAACTTCCCTTGGAACACCATCAATGTTTAGATTTTGGGTAATTACCATTTCTTAGCTAATATGTGACATTAGTTCTATTACCATTTTAACACCTACAAATACCTTGTCCTTGGGTTTCAATTTTTACAGGATACACTGCAAACTTTTATTTTGCTTTTTCTTCACTAGAAAGCTAAACATTACATTGAATTTTAGTTTCTTTACTTTCTAGGGCTCTGGATATATCTAGCTACATATTGAATACTTTCTAAAAACTGATATTATACTTCAATTCATTTTTATGGGCTGAAGGACTGGCACAGTGCTTGTTCAGCAAATGCAAGGCCTATAGTTCGATTCCCAAACACCATGTAAACTGGGTGTGGTGGTGCACAGCCTGTAATCTCAGCACTCGGAGGCTGAGGCAGGAGGACTGCTATGTAGCCTGGGCTCCATAATAAGTTCAGGACCAGCTAGGCTACAGAGTTAAGACTCTTGTCTCAAATTTTTTAAATTTTTATTATTAAATTCCCTATTCCAAGGTTGGTATCATTTACAATGAGCAGATAAGAGTTCTCAATTTTAGTTTAAATAATTTCCTGAAGTTTATTTTTCATTTTCTCTTTGTTTACAACTTGAACCTTGTTCAACTTTTTCTTTAAAATAATATTCCTTCCAGTTTTATAATTATTGCTATTTTAAGACTTTTTACATTTTTTATGTAATTGGGAGATTTAAATCTTTCCTATTTTTTCTCCTTAGTTGGTACAGATTTATAGTAGAGGAAATCAAGTATGTAACCAAATGTTGAGTTTTGTAACAAGTTTCTGCCTGTGTTCTGAAAGCTTAGGAATATCTTTAATCATGGTCCTCCACCTAGTTCTAGAACAGAATTTTGGGACCCAAATTTTTGATTCATCCTGTATTCTAGAAAATTTACAGTGTGGTTGTTCTTGCTCAAGAAAAAAAAAGAAACCATTTAAAGAGGAGTTTGTTTAGAAGGTCAGGTAAGGCTGAGCAGAGAATGCAAAGACAGACTTCCGAGGTTACAGGCTCTTTGAGAGACACTTTCTTGGGGTTAGAATCTTTTGTGTGACTTTAACATCTGATTATAGAAGAAGAGTACTGACTGGCATTTTGTCTCCTAATTTTTTTATATTTCCTCTTAAAAATACTAACTTAAAGATTTGAGCCAGAGAAGCCAATATGCCCAAATACAGATAACTCAGATAACTGGATAAAGATGTGGCATATATACACAATGGAGTATTACTCTGCCATTAAGAATGACAAATTTGGGTCATTTATGGGAAAACTGATGCACCCTGAGACCATTATGCTTAGAAAAAGGAACCAGACCCAGAAAGTTAAATATCATATGGTTTCTCTAATATGGATGGACCAAACCATAAAAAATGCAAGAGATACAGAAGAAAGTAAGAAGACAGACTTTGTGGAAAGGAAGTGGGGTGGTGAAAGGGTGGGAAAGAGAAAGGGAGGCGATATGTAAATCTTTGAAAATAAAATAATTTTAAAAGATTTGAGTCACACCTATGGAGTTGATCTGTAATCTCAGCACTCCAGAAATCTGAAACAACCGGATCAAAAGTTCTAGACCTACCTGGGAAACTTAGCAGTTTAGTGAAACCCTGCCTCAAAATCAAAACTAAAAAAGCTAAGGATGTCATTCCATGTGAAGGCCCTGGGCTCAATGCCCAATACCACACACACACACACACACACACACACACACACACACAAATAAATATAGACATATCATGTCAAATCAGACATTATTATTCCAAGTCAATTGTTCTTTATTTCATTAGCCAAAAATGTTAGGATGATTGTACATTTAAAAAAAAACCAGAAAGTATTCTAGGAGAAATATGAGATGCTGATGTGAACAAAGCCATGCAAGAGAGGCCACTGCGGTCAGTCTGTGGTGTAAGGTTTTAGTGGCTGTTTGGAATCCACAATAGGTAAGGGTTAAGAAAGGGCCATCCTTGCCTTCTGAGTGTGGATAAGACAGACTGATCTTCTTTTAGAAACTGACTAATAAATGAGACCCTGGGTGTATATTTCGTAGTTTGTCCCTACCCACCTTTTATAACCAATCGCTTGCACGCTACTGACCCTCCACCCATTAGCCCTCACATTTGCTCCTTCAGTTGGAAATTTATAGGCCTATGTCTCACATGTTCCATATGGGACACATGCCACAGAGACCAGCAACTCATATGAAATAAGACTTCTGTACAAATAGACAAGCAACAGAAAAAGCAAGGCAAACAACAACAGAATAAATACGTGAATAGTTTAAAAGCTATCAAATATTTTACCTTCAAAACAAAGGCCTTGTCATCTTGAACAAAACTCTAGGCCTACTATCTACTTACTATCTGGCGTGTCTTTGAGCCAAAAGGTATAACAGTTTTGCACAAAGACCCACACTTAAACAAATACCCATTTGGCTACAAATCTTAAAATAACAAAATAAATTCAGTCCTAAGAGCTCTGAAACTAGCCAGAAAACCAATTATTACTGAGTCTAACTCTCTTGGCAGCCTATCTGAAGGGTAAATGGAATTTTGGCACAAGGTACCCAGCAAGTGCACCTGTTGGCAAGCAATCGCCTGGCATGCTGCCAGCTAAGAGTCACCAAAGCAGTTTCAATGGAACCTTCATGACTGTCATAAGACCATTATTCAATATCTAAAACAAAGAGACAAAGCTAACATTGCTTGTTACAGTAAGTGATGCAAGTCAAACACAATCTATGGCTGCTACTCCACATTGTGCTGGGGAAAGCACAGAGTTTGGGACTCAGTTGGCTCCAACGAGTAGAATGACATTATCTGTATGGATACTCACATGAGATTGCTGTTGATTGAGTAATACTCCCAGGCATGCTGGTTGGACTGAGTCCATCCCTGCTCACTGACTTTCCAAGGCGAGAGCTTGATCATGAATGGATGCCTTGTGAAATTGTGCTTACTGAGGTGAGTTGCTGTTTGATTAAACAGGTTTAAAACCAGTTATGGTAGCTATCTGCTACCAACCATACCTTCGAATAATCAATCTTTTCCTATGTTCATAAGAAATTGTTTACTTTTGAGTTTAAGAATAAAATAAAAGGAGGAAAGGACAAGATTGGAAATGACTCATGGCCAAGCATGGCAGAGCTGTGTCAGATACGGGATAAGTTATTACTGTGGGACCAGCATCAGACTGTCTGGAAACATGGCAGAGCTTTTGGTGAGAGTGAGAGTCTGATTGTAGTTTATGTGATTGAACCAGTGTAAGAAAAAAAAGGAGAACATTTTGTAAGAGTTTAAGTTGAAATCAGTAGTTAGGTAATTTCGAAATTGTATTCCTTCCTGACATTAACATTTGTGGTACTCCCTTTTAGGAAACGTGCTTGTGAAGCACGTATGTAAATGTGGTGGGAGGGTATTGTGCTTGGCCATTCTCTTGTTTGTCTTTTTCATTTGGTCATTACAGCAGGTTTCTTTCCAAAGAACTCTGCCATCCATAATGTGAGTCACGTGTAATTTTAATCTGTGATAGCCTCTTCATTTCCAAGGCAACTTATTAAAAATGTGATTTGGGACTACAGAGTTAGAATTTTACCATAGAACTAGACATTGAAGAGAGTAACTCTAAATTTATTTTTGGGAAATTCCAAGAAAAAGCTAGCATCAGAATGACTAACCGCTTCATCTCCAGATATGGACTGATCTGGGTTTAAGTCCAGGCTCCTCCACATACAAATTGTGTGACCTGGGGCAAACTGCTCCGCGTCCCTAAGCTTCTGTGTCCTCACCTGGAAAATGGCGATAAATAAGTAATACCTACTTTATATGGCTATACAGAGGATTAAAAGCAATGAATGATGTACAGAGCTTAGCATAGTTCGTGGCACCTGAAAGGTATCTAATAAATAGGTTGTGTCGTCTTGGTAATTTATAGGAGAAAGTACGAAGAGACTTTTTGTTAAAATACATAATTGATATGTTTGCCCTCCTCACTTCAATTCTGTTTCTACACAGATGAGGATCATTTTTAATATTTTGAAATAATTTTCTTAACATTTATAACACAAAAATCTGCTTAGATTTTTACAGCCTGTTATAGTACTATGTTGACAACGATGATAATATATTTATGGAATGAAATAGCTTTACCTGAATAGGTAACAAGAATGGAAATATGAGGTCAAGGAAATGGATGAGTTCATTAAGTGTGGCTGACATGCTCAGGGAGGAGAGCAGTTCACATGCCTGAGGAGTTCTCACTGCAGCAACACTCAGTGCTTCTGATGACATGCTATTCAATGCGCAGACCACTGTAGCAGAGCCCAGCGCAGCACCCAGCTGGGACAGGGCCTCCTGATCCTTCCAGATCACTCAAACCTGAAGGGACACAAAGAGGAGCCCGAAGGAACAAGTAACACTTGTTCACAGTATGTGGCCCATACCACCGCAGCTGGGGAAAGAAAAATTCTAGTCTGATTGAGTATATCCAGACACATGAGGCCTTTTGGGGGATGGTCCTGATCCAAACAGTAATACCCTGTCCTATATTTTTTTCCTTTTACACTGTATGTGATGATGCCATTAGCATTTTTTTTTACAAGGTCATACTCTGTAGCACAGGCTGGTCCTGGGCTCACTGTGTAGCCCAGGCTGGCCTCCAATTCACAGCAATCCTCCTGCCTCAGCCTCCCAAGTGCTAGGATTACAGGGGTGTGCCACCCCCCATAGCTACTATGTGTTTCGAACCTGGGGTCTCCTGCTAACTAGCCTGGGACTCTAGCCACTGAGCTGTGCCTCCAGCCAGCCACTGGCCATTTTTATGTAGAATTTATCTTCCACTAAAGTGGTGTAATCTAATCCTAATGAGCTCAGATTCTATCTACCTTTCAGTTCCAGCTCTGCCATTCCCCAACCATGTAATTTTAAACAATTAATTTAAAGTTCCTGGGCCTCCGCTTCTTCACGTGAAAATGGGGATATAAAAGTTTCTACTTTACATGCCTGCTGTGACAATTATACTAGCTCCCATATGTAAATGTATATATTATGTATTCCTTGAATGAAGTAAACATTATGAGTAAGAACTGTTGTACTCTCTATAGTAGACATTTGAATTAGAATAAAGTGTCAATTGCACAAAAGTATTAATTTTTAATTCTTTTAATAGTCAATAAGTTACTTTTTAAAAAGTATTGCAGTGCCTCAATTACTACTGACAATAACAATGCCTGAGTGTTTACCTTTCCACAGAAACGTTCAGTTTTATGTCTTTTCTTATGTTTGTAAAATTGTTAACCTTACTGTTGTTGTCAAGGTGAATGTTTTTGATTGCTATTGAAGCCAAAGTCTATTTCTCCTTCTTTGAATACTATTAATTTCCTCTCATTTTCTAGGGGTTTGATGTTAGTTTGCTGTTTTTGACTGAAGACTAACATATTCAAAAATTTATTAGTTCATCTACCAAGTTTACTACAAGAAATGTCCCCAGGTTTTTTTTTATTTCCTTACATTCTTTTACTTTTAAAATAAGGACATTTTACAGCATTTATATAGCCATGTAATTCCATCTTCTTTTTATTTGATTGCTTTTCTCTTTTTTTCTCTTTTACTATGAAACATGTTCACTCACATATTGATTACATACGACCAGGGGAGTTGGAGCATACACAACTAGTTCTGGTCTTTGTTTTTCCACTTCCCTTTTCCTCCCCCCCGCCCCTGTTCCCTCCTTCACTTGTTTTCTTGCAATTTGATGTGTTACTATTTAACTTACTGTAGTTTTCTCCTAAAGGTCAGAGACCGTGTGAGTCACCATCGCATCTGCCTGGGTAGCCCATCCTCAGCACTCAGTGAACAACCAATAAATATTTATGGAGTGAATAAGTGAAGGAAGATGAATTGGCCCCCGTAGTCCTGAGACTACACCAACGTGGTGTTATATAACAGTCACGTGTCTTTTTCTTTTTTTCTTTTTTTCTTTCTTTTCTTTTTTCTTTTCTTTCTTTTTTTTTTTTTGCTTTTTTACTTTTTGTGAAGAGAATACTTTATTGGGAAAACTATAGAAGGGGGAAAAAGGAGGGTAAAGCTCCTGCTAGTCAGGAGGGGGACCCAGAAATGTGGGTTACCCCTCCTATTTCTTTTAGTAGCCAAATTATAGAAGCTGTGGACCTGTATCCATCCCATAGGCTGCAAGAAACAAATGCTCTCCCAGGGCTTCCCCCCAGAGAGAGGCCCCACAGGCACCAACACATCAGTCCTCTGATCCCTAGACCACGGGCCAGTCCCAGAGCCTGACAACCGCCTCTCCAGAACGCGCTATCAGCTGCTCCCCACGCGTGGACTCCGATCCCTTCCTTCACTCCGCAAAGCACAGCTCCAGCACCAATAAAAACAGTGATCAAAACTTGTGCTGCAGGTTTGAGTGCAGAAGACACAGGCTACAGGACAGACTCCACCAACTAATGGAAGGAGTAAGGTCTGGGGCACCAGGTGGCAGTAGCCAGAATCTCCAGGACTGCCAGGACTGCCAGGAAGGAAGGAGGGAAGGAGGGAAGGAGGGAAGGAGGAAAGAAGGGAAGGACGGAAGGAGGGAAGGAGGGAAGGAGGGAAGGAGGGAAGGAGGGAAGGAGGGAAGGAGGGAAGGAGGGAAGGAGG
>PVKB01005722.1:0-51121 GCA_004027205.1 Ctenodactylus gundi
GAGAGGTTTCTTTGAACGGCTATGGCAGTGTGTGGTAGTGAGCCACACTTCTTAATTCCGTGCTGGGAGTAGGCAGGGAGGGGGACCTGAGAGTCCAGTGGCCTTTGAGGTGTCTTGTTCACCATGGCCCCTCAGCAAAGCTCTCCCGCCTGTCCTGGCTTCCCTCCCCCAGGGTGGGCGCTCCACCCTCAGAGGTGCATCCACTACACTAAGCATTCAGGGGATCACCGGCCTTTTTTCCTTCCCTTTTCTGCTCTCTCTGCCTCTTGTGCCAGTTTCTTCCTGGGCACTGTTTAAGGGTGCCCCCCCCCCAGAAGTCCTGATGTGCTCCTCTGAGCTTTCTTTTACTCTAGTGGGTTCAGTCTTGGGCTTTTTTCTTTCTTTCTTTCTTTTTTAAATGGCTCTTGCTTAAGTCATTGCCTGTTACGGCTGCCAAGTGCTGCTTCTGGTCTGGGCTCCCAGGGGCCTTTTCTAGAGGGAGCGCACACTGAGTTTGTAGTATGCACTAACTGCAGGTTCCTTTTTTGGAGGCTGGAGCTGCCAGCCGCTGACAATCCCCCCTTTTCCTGAATTCATGCTTACCTCAGACTGAGGTTCTGGCCTCTGGGCTTTCCTCCTTCTGTGATCTGTAGATGGCAGCCACTCAGGGCCATGCTATTTTCCTCCACTTCTGATATGACTTCAGTATTTCTGACCTTCCCTTGACCTCCTGTCAGTTGTTGGGGTGCTTCTCTCTGTCCTAGCTACATTGAACATGCATTTTATGACTAAGTTCTTGACTTTTTAAGTGGGTCAATGAGGAGACATTGTGCAGCTCTGTAACTTGGCCACCATCTTGACCAAAGTCTTGAATTTTTTTTTGGAGAGAGTTCTGTAGTCCAGGCTGATCCTGAATGCACTTTGTGGTCCAGACTGGCCTTGAGCTCACAGCAATTCTGCCTCAGCCTCCCAAGTACTGGGGCTACACATGTGCACCACCATAGCCAGTTTATGTAGTGCTGAGGACTTGAACTCAGGACATTATGCTTGCTAGGCAAGTGCTCCAACTGCCAAGCTATTCCTCCCCCTGCTATTTAACTTTTTAAAGCTATCATAAACAGACCCCTGTCCCTCCAACTTAACCGGACTGGAAAATTGGTTCAGCGGTTAAAGTGCTCATTGCAAGCACTACATCAAGCACTAAGTACCCGAGTTCAATTTCAGGAAGATTGCTGTGAGTCCAAGGCCAGCCTGGGCTCCATGGTGAGTTCAGGACCAGCCTGGGCTACAGAGCCAGACCCTGTCTCAATAAATAAATAAATAAATAAATAAATAAATAAATAAATAAATAGTTTTCCTGATTTCTTTCTGATTAGTTTCATTACCAGTGTACAAGAACGCTATTGATGTCAACTTTGTATCATGCCATTGTCAAGTCTTTGTAACAGGATTCCGCGCCGATTTCGCGTCTCCACGAGTTTGAAGTGTAAGTCGTGGAAGACGGGAGGTGGGTTGTGAAGAGAGGCTTTATTGGGAAACTTACAAAGGGGAAAAGAAAGAAAGAAGGATAGGAAGAAAAAGAAAGGAAAGAAGGAAGGAAGGAAGGAAGGAAGGAAGGAAGGAAGGAAGGAAGGAAGAGGGTAAAGCTCCCGCTAGCAGTGAAGGAGGAGCTGAAAATGTGGCTTGGTGGCTCAGTGTCTAGGGCTTTTTTTTTTTTTTTTTTTTTTTGCAGTTGAGCTGGGTAAGGATGGGGCTGTCGTGTGGTAAGCAGCTTAGTCACTGAGGCTGATCACTAGGTCCTCCCACCACTGCTCGGTTCAGGGGCTACCGTAGCCTGACATAATTCTTAGGAGTGGCAGGAGTTAATCCTGCTTTCCAGCAACCTCTCCTTCCCCAGGGAACCCGGCTTCCCTAACTACATAAAACCCACTGTCACCTCGCATTAAAGGAAGAAATTGATAACCCACATCATGATGGGCATCTTTTTCTTTTTTCATTTTTCTTTTTTCTTTTTGAAAAAGAGGGAAAAAGATTTAAAAAGATTCACTGGTCCTATTGACAGGTTCTCGAATGTGAGCACACAGCACGATCACCTGGAGGAGCTGGTTAAAATGCAGGTGCCAACATCCCCGAGATCCCTTACTTGTTCCAGGCCTGGGACTGGGGTCCAGTCGCCTTTGCTCTCCTGGCCAGCGCCTGGGCCGCCAGCCCAGCAGCCCCGGGGAAACTCTTCCACGACTTGAGCTCCAACGTGATCTAGTGGGATCACTTTCTCACTTGCCGTGGGAGAGTCTGAAACTTGATTCTGGCCTAGTCGCCCTATTCATGATGCTTCAGTTCAGTGTGGGAGTCAAAAGGTAAGCAGCGACCAAGCAGCTGCCAGGGGAGAGCGGACAGGCTGCCGAGGTGTGCCCGAGCGCGAGCCTGGGACTTGGGACCCAAGGTAAGTCCCTCTCCTGACCTCCTTGCTGGAGGCAACCTGTGATGTGGGAAAACTCCAACAGTGCTCATCTAATAGCACATTCCTGTGAGCCTGGGCGACACAGGGAAAGCAGCTATAGGAAGGAAAGAGCTTTGTTTGGTTAGAGGTTGTTTTTATTCTTTTATTTTTTTGGAGGGGGGGAAGTGAATGGTTCTTTTTGTTTTGTTTTGTTTGAGACAGAGTCTCACTCTGTAACCCAGGCTGGTCCTGAATTCACTATGGAGCCCAGGCTGACCTCAAACTAATGACAATCCTCCTGTCTCAGCCTCCCAAGAGCTGGGATTACAGGCTTATGCCACCACGCCTGGCTTATGTGGTGCTGGGGAATCGAACCCAGGGTCTTGAGTTTGCTAGGCAAGAGCTGGTTAGCTAGTCCTCCAGCCCCCAAGTGAAGTTTTTATCTGAGGAGGTATGCTCTTGAATATAGTCTCATTTTGGAGGCAAGTTAAGGTAAATTCTGATTAGTCCCATTTGCTAAGACTGTTTTTGATTTTAGGAGTTATAGTAAGAAATCTTCATTATCGTGTTTCTCCATTTTTACCTCTGCCTTCATACTTAATTTACAGCCAAGAAAAATCACCAAGTCTTTTTAGTTGTGGAGGGTTTTCAAGAATGACTCAGTACTAGCTGGAAGAATGGCACAGCAGCTAATGTGCTTGCCTCACAAGCTCAAGGCCCTGAGTTTGATTCCCCAGCACCACATAAACTGGGTATGTGGCAACCGCCTATAATCCTAGCATTTAGGAGGCTGAGGCAGGAGGATTGCTATGAGTTGGAGGCCAGGCTGGGCAATGTACTGAGTTCAGGGCCTGCCTGGACCTGGAAATAATGAACTGATTTGGAAAGAGAACACTAGAAAGGAAGAGATAGTTGATTTCTTTCTCTCTTTCTTTCTTGTTGTTTGTGGTAGGATCTTGCTGAATTGTTAAATTATCCAGGCTGGGCTTGAACTTGTAATCCTACCTCAGCCTCGCACAGTGCTGGGATTACAAGCCTGTGCCACTGGGCCTAGAAAGAGGTGATTTTTCTCAGAAATCAAACCAGAACTGGTTTCCCTGAAGATTTACAAATGCTGTCATTCTGCTTCTTACTTTAGCAGAACCAAATTAAATATAAACCAATAGATTCATGCCTCACTTTCTTTTCCCAAGTGTAATCCTGAGCAGTGCTACTTAATTTATCTCAAGCAAAACAGGAACCTTAAAACCCATTAAAAAAAAAAAGAGACAGCTCTAAGCCAGGTGCGGTGGCACACACATGTACTCCCAGCATTTGGGAGGCTGTGGCTGGAGGATTGCTGAGATTTGGAGTCCAGCCTGGGCTCCATAGCTCTTCTCTTTGGAAAACAAATTTTGTTTTGTTTGAGACAAGGTCTCACTTTCAGTCCAAGCTGGTCCTAAACTCACTATGTAGCTCCAGCTGGCCTTGAGCATACAGCAGTCCTCCTGCCTTGGCCTCCTGAGTGCCGCAAGGCCACTCCCAGTTTACTTGATGCTGGGAATTGAACCCAGGGCCTGGTCCTTGCCAGACAAACACTAACCACTGAGCAATTCCTCCAGCCCTCTGCAGTACATTTTGAAGTCAGATAGTATAATGCTTGCCATTGTTTTTCTTCCTCAAAATGGCTTTGGATTTGAAAGTTTTTTGTGATTCACACAAGTTTTAGTTTTGCTTTTCTTTTTTAGTTCTGTGAAGAATTTCATTGGTATTTTGATAAAGATTATATAGAATCTACAGACCATTTGGGGTAATATGGACATTTTAACAATATCGGTTCTTCCAAACCATGTGTACATGATGCCGTCCCATATTTTGTCCACATGAGCCAGGCGTGGTGGCACACGCCTATTATCTTGGCACTCGGGAGGCTGAGGCAGCCTTAACTTGAGGGAAGGACAGTGATGCCCATCATGATGTGGGTTATCAATTTCTTCCTTTAATTCTATTATTTACTTTCTTATCTTGAGGCCATGTTTTACTAGGTGCTTACAATTTAGAATAGTCACAACTTTCTGTTGAATTACACCCTTTATCAACACTCAAAATCATCCCTATTCCTAAGACTGCTTTTTATCTCGGGCCTCTCTTACCTGATACTAAGGTAGCTCTTCCATTTCATATTTGTATTCCTTTTATCTATCCTTGTTCTATATGTTGTTCTTTCCTTTTATTTTCACCCTTTCCATATTTTTAAATTATAGATGATTTTTTTTTGGACAGGGTCTTTCTCTGTAGTCCAGGCTGGCTCTGAACTTACTGTATAGCCCTGGCTGGTCTCAAACTCACAGCAACCCTCCTGCCTCAGCCTCCAGGTTGCTAGGGATATAGATCTACACAAGCAGGCCCATCTCAAATACTTCTTTCCCACCCTGGCAGCTTTAATGTGCCGGTATATGGCTCAGCCTTGCCCAGTCAGATGCTGTAGCCAGGGACTAGAATATTGAGTGCCACGAATATGACACAAATTATAATTCAGGCACGGCAGAGGAGGCGCGGCACCCAGTGACTGGAGCCGAACCTTTCAGCAGGAATAGCGGCCTCCAGTGATGGCGACCTAACCAGATTTTTCCTGTGCTGACACTGGCTATGGCTTCTACTAGCTTCTGCCTGTTTAGAAGAATACTTCTCGTTGGAGCTGGAGCAATAGCACAGTGCTTGAAGTACTTGCCTAGTAAGCTCAAGGTTCCGGGTTGGGTTCCCCAGCGCTGCTTGAACCAGGCGTGGTGGCACACACCTATTATCTCAGCACTCGGGAGGCTGAGGCAGGATTGCCATGAGTCCAAGGCTAGCCTGGACTACCTAATAAATTCAGGGCCGGCCTGGGCTACACAGGGAGACCCTGTCTTTACATAAAGAAATAAATAAATAAGAAATAAATAAATTGAGCCATATCTAGTGAGTCTCCCTCTGGGCGGTTTACATTTTCGGTTTGTTTCGTGTTGCTGGGGATCCAGCCCCGTGCCTTGCACGTAGTAAGCGCTCACCTTACCCCTGGGCCTCCAGCCCTGTATACTCTTCAGTGTCAGCTGAGTGGGCCCTCCTGTCGCCGCCGATACCTCCCTATTGGTTCCTGCAGAGGCGCCCCTTGCTGGAACCCGCAGCCGGCTTTTAGCTGCTGCTTCTCTTCTCTTCTTTCTTTCCTTGTTGAATTTCTCATAAATGATTTAAAACCTTAGTGTCTGCGTTTCCTCGCTGCCCTTTCCTGCTGTCTACTAAAATCGAGAGTCCTTCATTACTTTTCTTTTTCTTCTTTTTTTATTTTTTTTATTTTTTTGAGACAGGATCTCGTTCTGTAGTCCAGGCTGGTCCTGAACTCACTGTCGAGCCCAAGCTGGCCTCGGACTCAGGGCAATCCTCCTGCTTCAGCCTCCTGAGTGCTGGGATGACAGGTGTGTACCACCATGCCCGGCTTTATGTGGTGCTGTACCATTCCTCCAGCCCTAAGGCAATTTACTGTTTAATCTAAGGCCTAAAAATTGACTTAAAGGAAGGCGAATCATACAGAAAATGTTAATGGGAAAGGCCTGGAGGCAGGGGTGGGGGCTGTAGAATTCATGGAACTCTGAGGAAGCACAGGGATGAGGTAGGGCGCGGCTGGAGAGCACTTGCCTAGTGCGCATGAGGCCTGGGTTCTGTGTCCAGCACCTCACACACAGAGACACACACACACAAAGTACAAAGGAACTGGATGTGATGGCACAAGCCTGCAATCCCAGCACTCGGGAGGCTCAGGCAAGAGAACCACAAACTGGAGGCCAGACTGGCCAGCTCGGCAACACGCTCTGTAAACCCAGGAAGGGCATCGTGGATAGCTCAGTGCTGAGCATTTGCTTGACCTGTATGAGGACCTAGATCCCTCCACAGTGTGGGAGGGGCGTGGGGAAAAAGGCAAGAGACAAGGTTAGAGCAAGTGCAGAGAGCCTCGGAGCCCACTGAGAAGTCCCAAGACAACCAGAAGCTGTAAGGGATTTTAATCAGAGGGTTGATCCGTTTATATTTTTCAAAGACGACCTTGTGGTTTGGAAGGGAATAGGGGTGCGTCTTAGTAACGTTTTTGTTGTTGTGACATAATACCCGTCGTCTACAGATTGTGGGAGGATAAGTTTATTTTAGCTCATAGTATCAGAAGGTCACAGTCCACTCAAGGGTGACTAGCACATGGCGGAGGCAGAGGTAGAAGCAGCACCTCACAGCGCTGCAAATAGGAAGCCAGGCCAAGTCCAGTCCAGTCTAGTCCTAGAGAAAGGAAGGAAGCAGCACACATCCTTCCAGGTCCCGTCCCAGTGATCCGCCCCTTCTGGGTCCAGCCCCAGTGATCCACCCCTTCCAGGTCTAAGCCCCAACCAAATGCCTGGATCCAATCCACATGCCTGCAGCCTATAATCTGCCTCATGCCAATAATCACCCCTCCAGGCCAGATCCCCATCTCCCAACAGCACCTGGTTCCATAGATAACCATAACATCCAAATATATGGGCCTTTTGGATGACACTCCCAATCCAAATCACAACAGAGTGTGTTTAGAAATGCCAAGGGTATTTATAAATGTCTGGCCCTTGATGGCCTGGAGGGCACAGGTAGCAGTAGGGATGAAAAGAATGCAATTGATTTGAAATGAACCCAAAAGGAAATGTATTGACATAGGGAAGACAGAACATTACATTACATTACATTACATTACATTACATTACATTACATTACATTGTGCATTACAATCTGGAATGCACAAAGCACATGACCTTGCTCAGAAAGAGCACTGTAGAAAGGATAAGAGGTGTAAATTTTGTGATACACCTGTAAATAATAAATATTTTAAGAGTGATACAAATATCTCCCAATCTTTCTGTGTCTTCCAGACACCATGAGGAACCTCAGATCAGTTTTCTCTCCCTCCAAATCCTCAGATCATTTTCTTGAGATCCTCTGACAAGGTATTATCCTATCCTTGATGATCAAGTCTCAATACTGTTCCACAGAGTGATTCGGTGCCTCACTATCCCAATTAGTCTTTTACCAAACAAGAATTTAGCTTTACCTATACATAACCAAAATATTCATTGGATGATTTTTTGAAACAAATCTATAGGCACCTTTTCACTCAAGGCTTCTGTGGTCAGTTTTTTCCTCCCGTGATGCGCTTATCTCTCAGAAATTCCCTCACCTGTGCTATCTCATTGCAGATCTCTCAGAGTTAATGTTTTGCTGGTCCTTAAAATGCTGATTTGACTTTACGTCCAGTCACCATCAGTAAAGAGGACCTCAGCCCGGCCAAGCCCTCCTGGTGGGGTCGGATGCGCTTGACTGATTTTTGTCTGTGGAGTGCTGTTGTGGTTAGGATCTGGAGTGTCCCCCAAAAGTCTCGTGTATTTTAATATTATGGATTGTCTATGGAGCCATGTAATGTTGGTGGACTGGGGTCTGGCCTGGAGGGGTGGATTGCAGTTGTTGGGATTAGGGGCGTATGAGTTAAGACTAAGGGCGTGTGAGTTAAGAGTAAAGGCATGTGACTTAAGACTAACGGCTTGTGAGTTAAGACTTAGGGTATGTAGTGGCCACACCTTCTATACCAGGATGCAGGAGATACTAAGACTGGGCCTTGGACTAGTCTCGATGAGTCTCATTTGTCTGTCTGTGTGTGATGTCCGGAGAAGCTGCCTCCACCTCTCTCTCTGCCATGTACTTCAATTGCTGCCGGCCGCCCCTGAATGGACTGTGACCATCTGAAACTGTAAGCTAAAATAAACCTTTCCTTTCCTAAATTTGTGCATGTCAGGTATTGAGTACAGCAACAAAAAAAGTAACTGAGGCAAGTGCATATCTGTCTCTCAAGATGCTCAATTCAATCCGAACTCTGTCCTCTTCTGTAAACCAGCTTCTCCAGGTTGGCCTTGAACACACAGCAGTCCTCCTGCCTCAGCCTCCCGAGTGCTGGGATTACAGGGCAAGCATGACACCCAGCTTATATGGTGCTGGGGAGTTGAACTCGGGGCCTTGGGCTTGCTAGGCAAGTGCTTTAACTGCTGAACCACACACACTGCCCTTTGTGTGGGCTCTCTCACGCCTTCTTCTCCTCTTTCTTCTTCTCCTTCTTGGTTTTATTTGAGACAAGGCCTCCCCAAGTCCTGCTGGACTTGAACTTGTTATATAGCACAGGCCAGTAGGCCTCTTTTCTCTAGTGCTTTTCAGGTGGAAACCAGGCCGCCAACTGGCAACCATTTCCTAGCCTCGTGCCATACATCAACATGGATGTGGAGTCAAATGGAAAAAAACGGAACCTTACAAATAATAGAAAAGAATATGGGTAAATTTTATAGCCTGGATGTGTAAAAAACTTATAACAATGACTCAAAATTAAGAGGCTATAAGAGAAATAATCAATAAATTTCATTATGTTGACAGAAACAAACCAAAAAAAACCCACCACAAACAAAAAAGAGGCAACTGGCAAGCTGTGAGAAAACATTTGCACTAGGGTCTGAGGGCCTAGCTAAAAGATTAGAGCACTTGCCTAGCAAGTACAAGGCCCTGGGTTCGATTCCCTGGAACAATACATGCTGGGTGTGATGGCACATTACTGTAAACCCAGCTTTCCGGAGGCTGAAGCAGGAAGATTGCCTGAGTTTGAGGCCAGCCTGGGCTCCATAGTGAATTCAGGCCCAGCCTGGGCTACCCTGTCTCAAAAAAAAAAAAAAAAAAAAAAATTTGCAATATATCATGTATGAAGGTTTACTATCCTGGTATATAAACAATATATAAAAACTAGAAAGGTAGCCCACTGAAGAGATAATTTACATAAAAGATATTTTTAAGAAAACAATTTCATGGGAGGCGCAAGCAGGACTGTCATGAGTTCAAGGCCAGCCTGGGCTACATAGTGAGTTCAAGACCAGCCTGGAGTCCCAGTTAAAATAATTTTTTTCACTTAAATAATGTAGGTTAAGGTTACAGCTCAGTGGTAGGGCACAGGTCTACCATTCGTGATCTCCAGTACCACAAAAATCAAACAAATAGCATCACATAAAAACAATCAGGAATACATATAGCAAAAGAAGTGCAAAATTCTCCCAAATCCACATAACATTGTTAAAAGAAGTTGAAAAGCTGTCTTAAAAACTCCATATTCACTAGTTGGAAGATCTCATATTGTTCAGCCGGCAGTATCTCACAGTTGAGCTCATTGATGGGCCAGGGGGCTCGTTTGTGAAAATTAACAAACTGATTCTCAAGTGCATGGGGACAGTTAAGGGACTTGAATAGCCATGCCAATGGCACAGGCCTGTAACCCCAGCATTCTGTGAGGCTGATTCAGGAGGATCACAAATTTGAGCCTGGCATGGGCCACTTAGTGACTTAGTGGAGCCTGTATCAAAATCAAAAGTTAAAAAAAAAAGGAAGTGCTGGAATATAGCTTAGCATGAAGGCCCTGCACTTGGTACTTACACGTACACATGCACACACCCCTGGATAATCATTTTTTGGGGAGGATGGGGAGTACTGGGTATTGAACCCTGGGCTTCACACATGATAAGCAAGTGCTCTACCACTGAGCTACATCCCAGTCCTTTATTATTATTATTATTATTGTTTATTTTGAGACAGAATCTTGCTAATTGTCCAGGTTGTCCTTAAACCTTGAACCTTAAACCTGGTTCTCTTCTCTGCGCTTCCTGAGTAGCTGGGCTTGCAGGTGTGTACCACCATACCAGGCTACCAAGCAATATTAAGTCTAAACACTGAAAGTTAGAGTGCTCAGATTTTCTGGTTTTAAAAAAGGGGGGGGGGGAAAACCACAGCAACCAAGACACTGAAATAAGAGCAAAGATAAACATTTAGATCAGTAGAACTTAATTAAAAGTCCAGAAATAAGCTTCTGTATATTCATGATCATATGATTTTTTTTCAACCAGGGAGTCAAGGATATTAAATGAAAAAAGAACAATCTTTTCAACAAACAGTACTTAGAAAACTGGATATTTGAGGGAAAAAATGAATTTGGGCCCTGTATCATACCATACACAAACATCAAATCAAAATGAGTGAAAGGTTGTAATGTAGCAGCCAAAACTATAAACATTTAGGAAAAAAACACAGGAGCCAGATGTGGCAGTAGGTACCTATAATTTGGAAAGCTGAAGCAGGAGGATCTCCTGACTTCAGAAATTCAAGACCAAATCAGGCAACATGGAGACACTGTCTCAAAAACAGAACACAACAAACAGACAAGAAAAAAACAGAAAAAAAAAAGGTTAAAATGGGGATAAATTCTTATGATCTTACAAGAAGCAGTGACTTCTTAGATAGGACACCAAAACACAGTGAACAAAACAAACACACAAGCATTTGGACTTCAAAGGACAGCATCACAAACGTGAAAGACAAACCACAAGATAGGAGGGGGAAAAAAATGTTGAGACAGGGACTCACTCTATAGCCCAGGCTGGTCCTGAACTTGCTATGGAGCTTGGGCTGGCTTCAAGCTGAATGCAATCCTCCTGCCTCAGCCTCCTGAGTGCTGGGATTAGAGGCATGCACCACCATGCCCACCTTAGGAGGAAATTTTTGTGAATCATTGGCAATTTGATCTTCTTATCTTTTTATTCTTGCTGTAAGACATGTAAGGGAAGAGCGGGAGTGAGTGGCAAGTACAAATGATGAGGGCACTTAGCACCTGCAGAGGCCCAGCCGGCTCCGAAGGAGCCTGTTGCAACTCTCCTCATTTCAACAGCCAGTGAGTGAGAGTTCAAATTTTTTCACTTCCTCACCGGCACTCCCTACCTGGTCTTTTCATTCTAGCCACCCACATGCGTGTGACATGGGATCAGGGAGTAATTAAGCAGAATTACTGCATGACCCAGCAATTCCACTCCTAGTTGTCTGTCATCCGAGATAAATGAAAACGTGTCCACACAAAAGCCTCATGTTCATACTAGTGTTATTCATTGTAGCCAAAGGTAGGAACAACTCAAGTGTGGTAAGCTAATGAGTCAACAGAAAAAAAGGGGTGAGGCTGGACGCGTAGCACCACAGTTACAGCACTTGCCTAACAAATGCAAGGCCCTGAGTTCAGTTCCCCGCACCACACGAGCTGGGCGTGATGGTGCACGCCTGTAATGCAAGCACTCAGGCATGGTGGTGTGAGCCTGGGCTCCACAGCGAGTTCTGGATCAGTTTGGATTACAGAGAAGAACTTTGTCTCAAGAAAAAAAAAAGAGAGGTACATCCATACAATGGAATATTATTCAACCATAGAAAGAAAGTACTGATTACACAGAAAACACATAAAAACATCATGCTAAGTGAAAGAAACCAGCCACAAAAATATATACATACACATACATATTGTGTGTGTGTATGTGTGTGTAACATTTTCTTATTTATAAAATCTAGAATGAAGATATTACACAGAGACAGAAAACAGATTGTTGGTTGCTTAGGGCTGGGAGTGATCGGTAAGAGGTAAATTAATGTTTGTACATTTCTAAAAATACACTAGAAGCCACTGAGTTGTGCACCTTAAGGGTGAATTGGGGGTCTGGGGCCATAGCCCCGTGGTGGGGCATGTGCTTAGCACAAAGGGAAGCTTTTATTCAATCCCAACCCCCCCTAAAAAAGATGAATTGTGTTGCATGGTAGGCAAATTGTATCTCAATAAAGTTGTTGTGAAAAATAGATGTAACTGTAAGTTGGGGCCGGCGGTCCAGGCCCGTAACCCGGGTGCTCTGGGAGGCTGAAGCAGCAGGATCGCAAGTTTAAGCCCAGCCTAGACAATTTAGCAAGGCTGACTCAGAAAGAAAAGTAAGAAGGGGCTGGGTTATACCTCGGTGTGAAGCCGAAGTACCACCAAAAGAGTAAATGAAAACATTTTAAAAATACACACACACACACACACACACACACACACACACACACACACACACATATATGTGTGGCTCTTAAGTTTACGGAAAGAAATTCGATAATGTTTTATATATATTGACAAACATAATTTATGGCAGAGCATTCTGTTGGTGAGGCTGTGTGTGAACAGGCACTCTTGGCAGTTGTTCATGGGAGTGCAAAACCATACAACCGTTATGAAGGAGAATTCGGCTAAATCTACTAAAATTGCAAAATCGTTTATCTTTTCACTTAACGAACCCACTTCTAGGAATTTACCCTGACAATTTATCTCCATATGAAAATGCATGCACATAATGATATACTCTGTAGCATTATTTATAGTTGCAAAAATACAGGAAAAAAAATGTCTATGTGAAAGAAAGTGGTTGTCCACACAACAGAGTGTTCCAAAAGTTTTTTTTTTAATGCAGAATTTCTCTACAAACATATTGCTTCTGATTAGAAGGGACTCTCAAGATATATTAATAAGTAAAAAAAAAAATGCAAAGATATCTGTTCTCAAGGTGTAAGAGAAAAAGAGAAATACAGAATTACTCCTGTCAGGAGTGGTGGCACAAACCCGCATTCACAGTTACTCAGGAGGCTCTGGCAGGAGGATTTCATGTTTCAGCTAAGCCTGGGCAATTTAGTAACTTAGCAAGACTGTGTCTCAGTGATTAACAGGGATAAAACTGAGTCAATAGTAAAGGGTCCACCAACAAAGAAAAGCCCGGGACCTGATGGACTCACCACAAAATTCTATCAGAACTTCAGGGAGGAGGTAGTGTGGATGCTTCTCAAATTCTTCTGTGAAACTGAAAGAGAGGGAACACTGCAAACATCTTCCTGGAAGCTAGTATCACCTCAATCCTAAAACCAGATAAAGACCCAACAATGAAAGAAAACTACAGGACAATTTTCTAATGAATATAAATGCAAAAATCCTTAGTAACATACTTCCAAACAGAATGCAACAAATTATTTAAAAGATTGTACAAATTATTGAAAAGATTATACATGATCAAGTTGGCTTCATCCCAGGACACAAGAATGGTTCAATATACATAAACCAAGGAAATAAACCACATAAACAAAAGCAAGGATAAAAGCCACATGATCATCTCAATAGGTACAGAAAAAGCCTTTGACAAAATACAACATCCCTTCTTAATCAAAACTCTGATGGAAACAGGTTTAGAAGCTTGTTACCTGAAGCTGATAAAAGCAATTTATTACAATCCTACTGCTGACATCATCCTAAATGGGAAAAACTGAAAGCATTTCTCCTCAAATAAGACATGGGAGTCCACGCTCACCAATTCTATTCAACATAGTGCTCAAAACCTTAGCCAGAACAACCAGCAAGAGAAGGGAATGCAGAAAATATGCATAGGAAAGGAAGAAGCCACAATATCCTTGTTTACAGATGACATGATCCTTAACATGGAAGACCTCAAAAACTCCAACAGAAGACTCTTAGAACTAATAAACAAATTCAGCCCGGTTGTAGGATATAAAACCTATCCACAAAAGAAAAGGAGATCAGAAAAGTAATTCCATTTATAGTAGCTTCAAAGAAAATTAAATACTGAGTTACCAACCTAATGATGCAAGTGGAGGATCTCTATACAGGAAACTATAGCACTCTCAAGAAGGAAATTAAGGCAGAACCAGCAGTCAAAATGGCCATACTACCAAAACTGACATACAGATTCAATGCAGTCCCAATCAAGATAGCAGCAGCATTTTTCACAGAGCTAGAAAAAAATGATTCAAAAATTTATATAGAGCCAGAAGAGACCAGAATAGCCAAAACAATCCTAAGCAACAAAATAAGAACAGAAGGTATCACAATACCAGATGTCAAGTTATATTACAAAGTAATAAAAACCACATGGTATTCGCACAAAAACAGACAGGTGGATCAATGGAATAGAAAGATGCAGAGAGAACCCCAGGTACCTGCAGTCATCTGACTTTTGACAAAAGGGCCCAAACCATACGCTGGGGTACAAACAGCCTCTGTAACAAATGGTGCTGGGGAAACTGGCTAGCCTCTTGCAGAGGGATAAAACGAGGCCCACATCTTTCACCTCATACCAAAATCAAGTCAAAATGAATCAAAGGCCTTGACATTAAAGTGGGAACACTGAATTTGTTGGAATTAAAAGTAGGCAAAACCCTTAAAGGCATAATCCTAGGCAAGGACTCTCTCAACACAGCATCCAATGCACATGAGACAACAAATGAAATGATATCAAATTAAAAAGCTTCTGCACAGCAAAGGAAACAATCAACAGCGTGATACATGGAATGGGAAAAATTGTGCCACCTACATCATAGACGGCTGTTATCAAGAACATACAAAGAACTGAAAAAATTTAAACCACCCCAAAATAAAAGACCCAATGGAAAAATAGCCAACTGCTGTGAATAGGCAGTTCTCAGAAGTCCTACTGGCCAATAAATACAAAGTAACACTGAGGTTCCATCTAACGCAGAATGGCTGGCATCAAGAACCCGAAAAAACAACAAATGCTAGTAAGGTTGTAGGAAAAGGAACCCTCCTACATTGCTGGTGGGACCATAAACTGGTGCATTTTCCATAATGAAAAATAGCATGAAGATTCCTCAAAAAACTGAAAATAGATGTTCCATCTGACTCAGCTCTCTCTCTTCTGGGGATCGTCCCAACTGGGTTAGAGTCATCACACAAGAGTGATATACTCATACCCATGTTGACGGCAGCACAATTTACAGCAACCAAATCTTAGAAGAAGCTCGTATGTCCATCAACAAATGAATGAGGAAGACATGATGTAGTTACACAATGGAGTACTACTCTGTCATAAGGAAAGCCAAATTTGAATCATTTTAGGAAAATGGATGCACCTTGAGACCATAATGCTTAGCAAAATGAATCAGACACAGAAGGTTAAATAGTGCATAATTTCTCTAATATAAGAAAAACAAACCATAAAAAATGTAAAAGACACAAAAGAGAGTGAGCAGATACACTTTGTGGAGGGGAAAAGGAGATGTTGGGGGCAAGGAGATGGGAAGGGGAGAGGGAAATAAAGATGATCACGATGTGATGTATAAATAAAAAATACATAAAGTAGCAGAAAGGCCCTGTCTCGAAATAAAAATAAAAATTTTATATAAGGCTGGTAACGTAGCTCAGCGCAAAGGTCCCAGTTCACCTCTTAGTGCGACACCCACAGCAACAAGGCAATTCACCTGTGCGAAAGCGACAGGATGTGTAAACCAGGAATGAACGGTAGTTGTGGCCTACAGCCTGAGGCGGGACAGGCGGAGAGACATGGGAGGAATGGGGCCAAAGGGCCAACGGGAGCAGAGGAGTGACACTCATCTATGTATAATTTTTATTAGTTTGGAAGACACCTATGCTAATATTTCACATAATAAAATATAAGTAAATACAGTGAGAATGAGAAGATTCTAAAAATTGAATACAAATAAGACAAAGCAAGCCAGGTAAGGTGGTGCACATCTGTAATCCCAGCACTTGAGAGAGAGGTTGAGGCAGGAGGATTGCTGGGAGTTCAAGGCCAACTTGGGCTATATAGCTAGTTCAGGACCAGTCTGGGCTACAGAAGGAGACCCTGTCTCAAAAAAATAAATAAATAAATAAAAATAAAAATAAAAAGTCAGTTCACTGTTTTCCTCTGCAGGGTACAGAGGGAAGATACCACATTGCAACAGCATTCTCCAAAAAATTCACTGCTTCCTCACTCTAAATACTTTTCACCTCCAAACTCATGTTTCCCCACTGGCTGTACCTCTCTGCAACAGGGAAGTGCTTTCCTCCTGTTGTTCCATGTTGGTCTTTGTGCTGAGCTGTAATGGAGTCAGAGTCCTACTTCAGTAACGTGTTAGGTCTGTTCTGTTGGCTCATATGCTTCTCGTTGTTTTGTTTGGTTTTAGAAAATCTGATCATCACAACAATATCTTTCATTTAAAATTTTGTTGTTGTTGTTGGGCACTTAAACTATCTGTACAGGAGCCCAGGAATCGTCCTTAAGAATCCAATGTAAGGGCTGGGGGCATAGTTCAGTGGTTAAAGCACTTGTCTACTAATTGCAAGGCGCTGAGTTCAATCCCTAGCACCACATAAACTGGGGTGGCGGGGGGGGGGGGATGACACATACTGTAATCCTGCACTTGGGAGGCTGAGGCAGGAGGATTGCTGTGAGTTCAATCCCAGACTGGGCCACACAGCAAGTTCAGGACCAATTTGGACTACAGAGCAAGACTCTGCCTCCAAAAAAACTAAAGCTGAGTACTATGGGTAGAGGAACACTTCACACGATCTCTGTTGTGGCTGGCTTTTCTTGTTCTTACACACTAGAGCACCTGGAACCCTGTGGAGGGAGAAGGACTATTGAACTTTGAATGCAGGACTGCCAAAAAAAAAAAAAAAAAAAAACCCAAAACTCTAAATCTTCTATAAAATCAGAAATTTAAAATAGCTTGACTAACATTTTTAAAAAACAGCTTTATGGATACAATTCAATACGTTCCAACCATTTCAAATGTACTATTCAATCAAGTGTGGAAGTGAACACCTATAATCTCAGCCCTTATGAGGCTGAGGCAGGAGGATTACAGTAAGTTTGAGGCCAGCCTGGTATACATAGTGAGTTCATGACCAGACTAGACTACAGAGCAATACCCTGTCTCAATAAAACAAAGTAAAATGATACACACATAAAATGTATATATGTATAACTTAGTATATTCACCACCATAATTTTAGTGTTTTTTGGGGGGGGTTGTTTGTTTTTTGAAACAGGATCATGATTTATAGCTCAGGTTCATCTTAAATTCACCGTGTAGCCCAGGCTGGCCTTGAACACACAACAATCCTTCATAAATTCAAGCCCAACGTGGACAATTCAGCAACTTAGCAAGACCTTGTCTCAAAAAAGTAAAAAATGGGCTGGTGATATAGTTCAGTGTGAAGGTTCAGGTCTTGATCCTCAGCACCAAAACCGAACCAAAACAAAAACAAGCAAACAAAACCAGAAAAAAGAAAGAAAGAAAGAAAGAAACCTTGTACTCTTTTAACTACCACAACTTACCTCCGATTCCACCCCAAGCCCCAAGCAGTCAACCCTGTCTCCACACTTTCATGCAAGTGCAATCACAGTGACGCTGGGACAGGGCTGTGTGTGGCTTTGTTTTCCACTCTACACAATGCGTCAGGGTTTCATGCGTGCCTGCAGCACATGTCAACGCTCATTCCTCCACGTCCAGCCACAGTTTGTTGTTACCCATATTTCACGTTTCCGTTACTCAGCTGGTGGAGACTCAGACTGATTCCGTCTGTTGGCGCTTATAAATAATGCTGCTAAAAACATTTCCAAATAAGCTTTCTGTGTTCATGTTTTTGTTTCTCTTGGATGCAACCATCAGAATGAAATTATTGGCCCTCTGTTTAACTATCTGAGGAACCTCCCAATAGTTGCCCCAACCTAACTACAGTTTTGCATTACTACCAGTAATCAATGATGGCCCAAAGAGAGAGAGAGAGAGAGAACAGTTAAATATAGTGATTAGAAAAAATGAAAACAATTTTAGTAATTTAGTGTGGTCCTACCTCAAGACAAAAATTTAAAAATGGGCTGATGTGTAGCTCCACACAAAGCCTTGGGTTCAATCTTCAATATTGCAATAAATAGATAAATAAATTTGTGTTCATTCCCAGTGAGCTAAGACTAAATGATAAGTATAATAATTACTCTTGAAATTTAAAGAGATCTTAGGAAAAGATTTGGACTTGGGACTGGAGGAACGGCACAGCAGTTATAGGACAGTGGTTAAGCATTTGCCTAGCAAGCACAAGACTTCGAGTTCAATTCCCCAGCACCACATAAAACCAGGTGTGGAGTGGAATGTGCCTGCAATCCCAGCACTTGGGAGGCTGAGGCAGGAGGATTGCTAGGAGTCCAAGGCCATCCTGGGCTACACATTGAGTTCAGGACCAGTCTCGGGTACAGAGTGAGATCCTGTCTCAAAAAAAAAAAAAAATGGACTTAACACAGAATTGAGAAGTAAGGTAGTTTTACCTGGATCTTACAAGACCAGGAAGCCCCAGTTGACCTGTTGGTTGTATGCACGCACTCATTGTATTCATCAGGTTTGTTTCACTATCATGAAATACCTGACACTGACTACTTAATAGGGTAATGAAAGGCTCACAATTCTGAAGTTTCAAAGTCCCAGACCAAGTGACCTTGTCACTTTGGGCATCTGGTGAGGTAAGAACATGGCAGGAGCTCGGGTCAGAGCTAGCATTTACCGCTCAAACCAGGAAAAAGAGAGGGGACACAGTGGGGCAGGAAGCACAGTCTCTCTAGGACATGGTCCTAATGGCCTGCGAACCGGCCCAGTAGACCGCCCCTCTCAGCGGTCCACAGAACCTCCCACTACTACTGCCCTTTATACACGGACCCCGCGGACTCTTAGCCCGCCACAGCTCTTGTGTTTTGACTTGCAGTCAGAAATTCCTTAAACATTTTACGCTGTTAATGTATGCATATGTCTTTTTAGTCACCTATATTAGCTTTATCAGTTTCATAAATGCTTCTTAAATAAATCTCGGTGATTCTTTTTAACCCGTGGCCCCTTCTTGGTATATGCACAGAAATAAACGTGGTTTTCTTCTGCTGTCTAGGACTATGACAGATCTGAAGAGACACTTGAGGCGGTAGCCGCAGCGGGAAAACAGGAAGGGGTGCAGGTCCCCATGGAAGACTCCAGCCTGCCCCGCAGCATCGACGTGGACAAAGGGTTTGCCATTGCCTTCGTCGTCCTTCTGTTCCTGATCCTGATCGTGATGATTTACCGATGCGCCAAGTTGGTGAAGAATCCCTACGAGGCGAGCTCCCCCATCACAGAACTGTCTTTGAGCTGACGTATGACGAGCCCCCGCAGAGCACCTCCACCAGAGGTCGGAAAGCTTATACACAGACACTTGCTCCAGACTTCACACCGCTTCACCTCCCCGCCGCTAGGCCTTCTCCCGCTGCGACCCACGCACCGGGAATCACGGGACCTGAGGACGACAAAGACACGGAGCACAAGCCAGTGTGGACGGTTCCTCTTCGGGGAGATGATGGCTGAAGTCAGACACTCAATTCAGACCCACTGAATTTCTTTCTTTCTTTCTTTCTTTCTTTCTTTCTTTCTTTCTTTCTTTCTTTTGAGACAGGGTCTTGCTCTGTAGTTCAGGTTGGGCCTGAACTCACCGTCCATCCTAGACTGGCCTCAAACTCATGGCAATCCTCCTGCCTCAGCCTTTTGAGCGCTGGGTTTACAGGTGTGTGCCACCACATCCAGTTTATCTAGACATGTGCTCTGACCACTGGCCTACACCCTTAACCCCTAGTTCACTTTCTAATGTCCTCGAGATAGGACAGAGGGCTATAATTTTATGACATTATATAATATTATTATGTATGCTTGGTAAGGCCCATCTGAAATTAGAAGTTCACCTGGAATAGTGGACTTGAATGGTTCCTTCAGTTATACAAACGGAAGGTAGGCTGTCCTAATTACATTTTCATCACTATAACTAAATACCTGATATGCACAATTTAAAGAAGGAAGGATTTATTTAGCCCACAATCTCAGAAGGTCTTAATCTAGTCATGGACAGTGACAATGGTGGAAGCATGTGGTGGAGGCAGAGGCACCTCCTCATGGCACGGCAGATGGGGAAACTAAGTCTGGGAGGAAGGACAGATCCAGCACATGCCCCTCCAGGTCAAGCCCCAAGCACCCGCCCCTTCCAGCCAGGCTCCACCTCCCGACAGTATGCAGTATCCATAGGAACATAAGGCTGGTAGGGCACACTCCAGATCCAAACCACAGCAAAAGCAGAAATTGATTATTATATGAGCCTAACAAGGCCACTTCAGTGAGGGAGGTTTTCCAAAATCTGTGATTCTCATATCACTGCCACATGACACAGAACTAATTTGCCATGGGGAATTCAATAACCCACCTAAAACTGCCTCATCTATAACTAAAATGTAGCAGGTTGAATGTGGCTCCAAAACCAGGTGTCTACATCCTAAGCCCCAGAACCTGTGAATGCGACTTTATTTAGGAAAAGAGTTGTTACAGATATAATTAAGAATCTCAATAAACCGGGTAGGGTGGTGCATACCTGTAATCCTAGCACTAGAAGCTGAGGCAAAAGGACTGCTGTGAGTTTGAAGCCAGCCTGGGCTCCATGGTGATGTCAAGACCATCCTGAATTACATAGTGAGATCTTGTCTCAAAAAAAAAAAATCTCAAGATAAACAAGTCTGAATTATTTAACTGAGCCCTCAATCCAATGGGGAATGTCCATGTCCTTGTGGGATAGCTCAGTGGTAGAATCTATGTCTGGCATCATGCATGAAGCCCTGGGCTCCATCCCTAGCACAGAAAGAAAGAAAGAAAAAAGAAAGGAAGGAAGGAAGGAAGAAAGGAAGGAAGGAAGGAAGATGTAAACAGAAATAGAAAAGGAGAAGGCATAGGGTAGTGGAGGAAAACATGGAAGAAGACAGAGGCAGAAATTGTAGTTACTCAGCTGCAAACCAAAAACCTTTGCCTGAAACTGCTAAAAGTTGCAAGAAGCTGGGAAAGAGTCTCTCCTAGAGCTTTGGTAACAGTATGACCTCAATAAATATCTTGATTTTGGATTTTCGGTCCTCAGTACTGTGAGAGAATATATTTCTGTTGTTTTAAGCCACCTCATGGTAATTTGCTATGACAACCCCAGGAAATGGATGCATGATACATAGGTGATACTCTTCATCATCCAGAGACTGTTAAGAGGCAAGGGATGGAGGTCACGCTCTCTTCTCTCCAAAGTCCAAAGTTAAGGGAAGTCGGTAGAGGATGGACCAACCATCAGGAAATCCGCAAGGGAATTCACTGGGAAGGAGGAGACATCTAGACTGCGGACTAAAGCTCTACAAGAGTTAGTATGAACAGGAGTGGTGCTGGCACCACAAGGGACAGAGAACTAAAGCTTCCATATCTAATCATACAGGCCAAATATTCTAGGCAACAGTATCTACTCTGTGTAATCTGAGACCCATAATCTTGGAATCTAAGTGTAGGGAATTATCTGGGCTTATGCAGCAAGTAATCACTACAGAGAAAACACCTGTGGGAACGTATTGGCCCACGCTGTGACTCAGTCCTCCACATCCATCGGTCCCACATCCTTGGACTCAATTAACTTTGCATAGAAAATACTCAGAAAACATCATATTTGTACAGAGTAAATATAGGGGTTTTTTTCTTGCTGTTATTTCCTAAACTATATATTAAAACTATTTACATAGCACTCACATTATATTAGATATTATAAATAATTTAGAGATTATTTAAAGTATACAGAAGGCTAGGCAGAGGTTATAGGCAAATATTTTATATACGAGGCTTGGGCATCCCTGGAATTTTGTGTCCATGGTGGGGGGGACCAGATCCCCACATATAGTAAGGAATAAGTGTCAACCCTCTTCATCCACCATTGGTTTTCTGTGCTGTCAGTTATTCATAATGAACCATGGTTCAAAAATGCTAAATAAAAAATTTCTGGAAATAATGTATCAGTTTTATTTTTCCCCATTTGTTTTAAATTGTATGCCATTCTCAATAGTGTGATGAAATCTGACACCCTCTAGCTGTTTCACAGGTGGTTTAAATCACCCTTTCTCTAGCACAACCTGTCTGACATTCTATCTACATACGCAGTGGCCAGCTGACTTAGTGTCAGGGTGCTGCACATTCAAGTAATCCCTTGTTTATATTATAATGGTCCCAAAGGGCAAGATGAGTCATGTTGACAGTTCAGATATGTCAAAAAGAGAAGCTGTAAAACAAATACCTTTTTTTTTGTTTTGTTTTGAGACAAGGTCTTGCTCTGTAGCCCAGGCTGGTCCTGAACTCACCATAGAGTCCAGGCTAGCCTTGGTCTCACAGCAATCTTCCTGTCTCAGCCTCCCAAGTGATTACAGGTGTGTGCCACCATGCCCAGCTTATGTGGTGCTGGGGAATCAAACTAAAAATACTTTTTTTAAGGGCTAGAGGAATGGCTCAGAGTTTAAAGTGTTTACCTAGCAAGAGCTAAGTACCTTAGTTTGGTTTCCCAACACCACATGAGCTGGAAGTGGTGGTGTACACCTGTAGTCTCAGTGCTTGGGAGGCTCAGACAGGAAGATTGCTGTGAGTCCAAGGCCAGCCTGGCAGCCTGGCCTCCATAGTGAGATCAGGACCAGCCTGGGCTATAGAGCAAGACCCTGTCTCCAAAAAAAAAAAAAAAACTTTAAATAATAAGGTGAAACTTCTCAACTACTTAAGAAAGAAAAAGGTAATGTTGAAGCTTCTAGGATCTCTGGTAAAAATGAATTTTCAAGGTCAGGGGATGTAGCTCAGTGGTAAAGCATTTGCCTAGGCCCAGGGTTTGGTCACCAGTACCCCAAATAAGGAAAAGACCTCTCCTACCTGTAAAGTTGTTATAATTGTTTTACTTTATTATTAATACTCCTTTATTATGCAAATTATAGGGAAACCATCATATTTATATTTAAGAGGAAAAAATGTATGTGTAATGTATTTTTAGAGGTCTCAGGCATCCACTGAGGTCCTAGGACATGTCATCCATTGGGGTTATAGGACATGTTATCCACTGTGGTTCATAAACATATGCCCTGTTAATAAAAGGAGATTACTGTACCACATGGTACGGAGACACAGCTCTAGCCATTGTTAGCAAAGACTTCTTAATTGTTTCTGTTCCTAGCTGATGCCATTAGTATTGCTCCTATCCTTTCTTTATCTGGAGCAAGCCCTCTAGCTCTTTGAAAATGAGGACCAAAAAATCAAAGCCTTCCTAACTACAGTACTCACCTGCCATATTCTTTTCCTTTATATTACTTTTTTGGTGCCTACAAATCTTCAGAGTTTTCAATCCCTTAAGGTTTATTTTGTTTTCATTCTGAGGTTACATAACCACCTTCAGACCTAATTTCCCTTGAATCTGTCCATAGAGAAAAAAATCATTTAGCATTTGTTACAGTTTGGATCTGGAGTGTTCCCCCGAAAAGTCTCATTTATTTGAATGTACGAGGATGTGCTGGTAAGACGTGGGACCTGGTCAGAGCGGGCAGTACACTGGGCTTGACCCAGTAGGGGCTGGTTACTGGGAGAGGACCTGGCAGGTAGCTTCCCTTCCTCTCTTGCTTGGCCTTCTGTTCGCCATGCCATGAAGAGCTAGCCTCTGGCGGGTACAGCTCTGCCATGTTCTTCTACCATGGACAGCCACCCTTGCATGGACACTTCTGACACTGTAAGCTAAAATGAATCTTTCCTTCTTAAACTGTGGACACCAGGAATTGAGTAATAGCAAGGAAAAAATAAGGCAGAATTCTAGTTTTTGGACCTTGTGCTATGATTCCTCACAGTCAGGTATTAAGTGGTATGTCGTCATGGTTTTCCAACACATACAATCAATTACAGGTGTGAGTGTGCTACTGTACCAGTTATTCATTACTTTATATTAATAATGGCAATAAAATGTTTACTATCATAGTTTATAATTTTGATTGTGTGAGTCATTTACGTCAGGGCCTGATGACCTGTGAAAAGGGTTAGTCTTCAGACCTTAAAAGCAAGAATGCAAGTCAGGCATGGTGGCACTTGTCTGTAATACCAGCAATGAGGGGCTGAGGCAGGAGGATTGCTGAGTTTGAGACCAGCCTGGGCTACAAGTGAGTTCAGGACCAGCCTAGACTGTAGAGCAAAACCCTGTTAAAAAAAAAAAAAAAAAAAAGCAAAAAACAGAGCTTTATTTCCTATTAGGAGGCACTGTCCTATAAAAAAAAAAATGTTGCCACTCTGCCGTGTGTGATGATGAACACTTTAGTCTCAGCTACTTGGGAAGCTGAAATAGGAGAATTGAAAGTTTGAGGTCTGCCTGTCAACTGTGAACTTGTCTCAGAATTGTTTTACAAAGGCTGGGTGTGTGGCTCAGTGGCTCTGGAATCCATTCTAACAGAAATGTTTAAGAAAAGATAAATAATTACATAACTCACAGTTCAAACCTTCTTTTCTTACTGGGTTTCTCAAAATTTTAGGGAACAAATTTCCCAAAGATCATGATAAAATTCAAATTCTATATGAGGCTATAGCTCAATAACAGAAAGCTTGCCTAACATGAGTTCAATCCTCAACACTGCAAAAAAATAATAATAAATAACGTGAATAAAGTAAAATAAAAGAAAATTCAAATTCAATATATTTAGAGTAAAACCCAAAATTTCGATTTTCTAATGAGCTCCCTGATTCCACATTAATAGCAAGACCCTAAGGCCTTGAGTGTCCTATGAGACCCTTTTGCACCTTTCATGCTGATTTCTTTTTCTTCTTTTTCTTTTTTTGAGACAGAGTCTTGCTTGTAGCCCAGGCTGGTCCTGAACTCATTGGTGTAGCCCAGGCTGGCCCTGGACTCAGGACAATCTGCCTGCCTCTGCCTCCTGAGTGCTGAAATTACAGGTGTGCACCACCTCGCCCAGCTTTATGTGGTGCTGGGGAATCGAACTCAGGGCCTTGTGCTTGCAAGGCAACCTCTTTAACCGCTGTGCCATTCCTCTAGCCCTCCCTATGTTGATTTCTACAGAACTGACCCCTTTAGTCTTCTTAGGACAATGAACAAGTCACACTAGAATACGGTACTCCAAAATAGTATTCTGTCTCCCTTCCACATTTCCCCATCTTCATTCCTCCACTTTGAAAGCTAAAAGAATCTAATAAGAACATAACTCCAGGGGCAGGAGGAATGGCTCAGCAATTAAAGTGCTTGCCGTAAGTGCTAAGTCAAGCACTACATACAGGAGTTCGATTCCCCAGCACCACATAAGTCGGGCATGGTGGCGCACGCCTGTAATTCCAGCACTCAGAAGGCTGAGGTAGGAAAATCACTGTGAGTCCAAGGCCAACCTGGGCTCCACAGTGAGTTCAGGACCATTCTGAGCTACAGAGTGAGACCCTGTCTCAAAAAAAAAAAAGAACATAACTCCATCAAAGTGGTCAAAGATTTTTCCCTCATTCATCCCACACACACGAATAGCGACAAAAATCAGGTGCTGATGAGAACAAAGATGATTACTAACAGACTGCAGCCTAAGTAAACCATCAACCAACAGAGCTGACAGAAAAGCTGTGCACTGATAACCAACATGGAATGAACTAAGGCAAGAGAGCACAGAGCCTGCAGCAGGCCACACAGAGGAGGGAGTCTCGGACAGTGATTCTAAGGCTGGTCTGAGAACCGGGACCAGGGACACCACCAAGGAAAATCTCAGACACGCAAATGTCAGGCTCTAGCCAGACCCACTCATGCAATGATGGCAGGAGAGACCTCAATCTATGTTTCAAGAGATCGTATGATATGATCCTGATGTAGGCTAAAGTTTGTTAACTGCGAGTCTAGGAAAACTTCACAGAGGAGATATTCAATTTGACCTGAGACAACTAATTCTTTACTAGGCAAAGAAAAGGAAGAGACACTCTAGGAAACAGATGATGAAGACTGAAAGTACAAAGATGGAAGGTGAAACACATGTTGGACAAACGGCACATAACCAGGAACACGAAGGGGATGATGGGGAACAGGGCCAGAAGACAGGTAAGCTGGGTCAGAGAGGGTCATTGAAAAGCCTCAAATTTTATACTGCAGACTTTCAACTCTATTTTATAAACATAAAGAAAAAATAAGTTTTTATTTTTTTAAGACAGGGTTTCACTCTGTAGTCCAGGCTAATGCAGAATTTACTGTGTAGCCCAGGCTGGCCTCAAACTCACAGCAATCCTCCTGACTCAGCCTCCTGAATGTGAGATTACAGGTGAGTGCCAGCATGCCCAGCTAAAAGAAAAATTTTTTCAAAGGAGTGTATGGCATAATCAGGCATAACCAGAACTTTATTTCAGGGTATATAGAGGATTAATATATCATAAGGCCTACCAACTAGAGGTCCATTTTTCCTATGGCAAGAAACTATAGCCAAACAAAAGCCTCAAAATAGAAAAAGAATGAAGGTGAAATATAGCAAACATTACCAGACGTGAATAAGCAAGTTACAACGAACAACGTTGGTCAGCCCAGCGGCCGTGCACCATGCTGCCTGGTTAGGAGTGCCACTGTGTGGCTGTGAGAAACGTATTCTGTGCCTCAGTTCTCTCATCTGCAGCAGAAGAGATTATAATAATTCTTACTTTCTAGGAATATTGCATTTACTAAATTAATAATGGTGGCAGTGCCTGGTATATAGCAAGCACGCTGGGTATTTAACAGGAGGTAGTAAGTCTAAACTGTCTAGGTTAGAAGTTAAGGCAATGATTCTATGATAGGATAAACTTGGAATATGATGGGTTTCAGGAATCAGCAGACAGTCTTAACTGTGCCACAGCACCCATTGTCTCAACCGTTGGAAATTGTCCCGTAGGGTAATTCCAGGAAACTGGTGCATAGGTGAAGAGAAAACAGGATTTGAAGAACTTAATGGCTCTGATTATTTATACCTTGTACTTGCACAAGGTTCTTTTTATACTTTTTATTTTGAAATAGGTTCTCACTCTGTAGTCCCGGCCGTTCCTAAGCTCACTACGTAGCCCAGGCTGGTCTCAAACTCATGACAATCCTTCTGCCTCAGCCTGTTGAGTTTTTGGATTACAGACATAAGCCTCCACATCCAGAATATGTGGTGGTAGGGAACTGAACCCTGGGCCTTACACTTACTAGGCAAGTGCTATAATCACTTAGCTATTCCTCCAGCCCCTCTTTATACTTTTGAATGAAGTACAGTTAATAAAATAAAAACAATTGAAGAAATGAAAGTAATAGTGACTTATTTTGCTACTCCATAGTGCTGGTGCATCACTTTCTGGCCTTTTTGTGACTGGGTGGGACCATGTGATTCACTTAGGCCAGTTGTAAAGTGTCCCCAGTCACCTTGTCAATGTGAATCACTCTCGCATTCCCCCCACTTCCTGCCTGTCACAACTACTTATCAGTTCAGGTTTTAGATTATCTATTATGAACAAAACCCTACTGTCAATCTTCCAGAAATTATGTTATAAGATGAACAAAAAATATACTTCTTAGTTTTAAGCTACTTGAATTTTGGAGTCATCTCTGTTGGGTTGTCATGATGTGTTTTTGTCTATGTTTTTCATTTAGTTACATAAAGAAAAAAGATCAATTAATGATCTATTGCCTACTTTGTTTGATAACCTTTTGCCATCTTTCAGTGAGATTTACAATTCCTTGTTCATAGAAGAACCTGTTTTTATCAGTGAAAAACTGAGCAAGGTGCCAATTTACAGCCTCACCTGAGTTGAACATTATGCCCCTCAAAGAGGGCGAAACAAGTAGAAGTCTGCTGGCCCAAGGTCAGGCAAGTGTGGTGGGTGTGGCAGCACATCCCATCCAAGCTCCAGTCACTTTTCACAGGTGATCAAACTTGGGTGTGTGTGGTCTCACAGTGTCATGATGGAGCATAGCCCTGGTGATGGGATTCATTTAAACTGTCCAATGGCTGACAGTACACATTCGAGTTCATTGTCGGTTCCCTGGTCAGAGGTCAAAAACATGACACCTTTAAAATCCCACCAAACTGAGAGCATAAACTTCTGATGAATGTCTGATCTTAATGTCATTTGAGGCGAACCATCATGTTGGGACCGTTTGTGCACCTCATTGTTGTTTTTCCCCCACTATTTTTATTAATATACATATGTAATACATAGTGTTTACAATGAGTTTGGGTATTTCGTGCACATATGTATCATATCAACTTTACCATCCTTTCCCATTTTTGACCCTCCCAACCCCTCCCTACCCCTTCTGCCAACTCCGGCTATCACTTCATGTGGTTCCATAGAATGTCTGTGTTCTTGCACACCTCATTGTTGTAAACAATCTACTTCTCATCACCAGTTATCAGTCACTTCAAAAAAGAATCAGTTTCCTCATGTTTAATGAGCATATTGCAGATGTTTATACCTGCCATCAAATGAACTTCTTTGAGTTTGTGGAGAACCCAAGTACTGAGCTTGCTCACATGGTTGTGAGAACTTGAATAATGGATACTCAATGTTTTCTGCAATCTCTCACATCATTTAATGAGGGTTGGACTCAATCAATGTATTTATTTTGTCCTCCCTGACAGAGGAACATCATTGAAATCAAAATGCCCAATATGGAATTTCATGAACTATTGTTGGCACTGAGGCTCTTGTAGAGCATTGCTACTGTAAACTGTACACAACTTCTTACAAGTTTGATGTATGTTCTTTTCCGTATGAAAGTAAAACAATAAAATGCATAGTTTGGTCTTCCATCTTCAACTTGTCATCAACTTGGGGCTGGAGGAATGGCTAGCAGTTAAAGCGCTTGCCTAGCAAGCGCTAAGTCAAGCACTAAGTACCCAAGTTTGATTCGCCAGCGCCACATAAGCTGGGTGTGGTGGTGCAGTTAAAGTGCTTGCCTTGCAAGCCCAAGACCCTGAGTTTGATTCCCTAATACTATACAAAGCCCAGCATGGTGGTATATGCCTGTAATCCCAGCACTCAAGAGATTGAGGATTGCCATGAGTTCAAGACTAGCCTGGGCTACACCAGTGAGTTCAGGAGCAGCCTGGGCTATAGAGCAAGACCCTGTCTCAGAAAGAAAGAAAGAAAGAAAGAAAGAAAGAAAGAAAGAAAGAAAGAAAGAAAGAAAAAAGAAAGAGAGGAAGGTGGAGGAATAGCTCAGCAGTTAAAGTGCTTGCCTAGAAAACACTAGGTACCCAAGTTTAATCCCCCAGCACCACATAAACAGGGTGCAGTGGCACAGGTCTGTAATCCTTGCACTCGGGAGGCTGAGGCAGGAGAATTGCTGTGAGTTTGAGGCCAGTATGAGCTACATAGTGAGCTCAGAACCAGTCTGGACTACAGAGTCAGACACTGTCTCAAAAAAAGAAAGAAAGAAACCAAGTTCTTAGAAACCACACACTAACATCCAGTCCTAATGAGAGTGGGAAGAGATATGTAATTTCAGATATTTACTAGTGGTAGTCTCATTCTGCACCCCAAGCTGGTCCTGAACTCACTATGTAGTCCATGCTGACCTCAAACTCACAGCAATCTTTCTGCCTCAGCCTACAGTTGTGGACCACATGCTGGGTGTATGTGGTGCTGGGGAATGGCATTCAGGGTTCTGCACTTGCTAAGCAATCAGTCTAACCGCTGTTATTCCTCCAGCTCCTCTTCTTACATCCTAATAGACTTTTTTTTTTTCTCTTTACGGAGTTGGGAATGGAACAAAGGGTCTGACACAGGCCAGAGGCAAGTGGTCTATCACTGAGCAATACCTCCAAGTGCACATTTTAATATGCTTTAATATTCTTTACAACTGGTACAACTTAATTATTATAAAAACAACAAACACGAGCCAAAAACAACACGAGCAAAACTGAAAGTGAAAAAGTCAAAATTTAATCATGCTTGCCTCCTAATCTTTACGCAATAAATTCAGTATTATGGCCACTGGGGGGGGAGGGGGCGGAGCTTCTATCATCTCGTCCAACCAGTCCATCTCACCGGTGCCCTGAAAGGTCTCGCCTTAACGCATGCGTAATTACCTTAGTTTTCCGTAACCTCCGATAGGTACCCCGCAGGGTTAGGTTTGATCCCGTCAGGCTACCGTCGCGGTGACCGGAAGAGCACGAGACTTTTGCTTCCGGGTCTCACTTTTGCTTCCCCTGCCCACCCTCACGCTGCTTCCCCTCCCCCCTCCCTTTTCCCTTCGGTCTGGCTCTTTCATGTTGCGGCCGACCCCTACGTCGTGAGTCTGGGGTCTGGGTGGTGAAAAGGCCACTGTGGCTGGAAGTACGGAAGTGTGGGGAATACTGCTAACCGGGGAATTTAGAGACCAAAGGCTTATCTGGAACGTTTTGTGAGAGGAGGTTGGGCGAGCGCGAGAAGTCTTCCTCGTGAGGCCGGCGGGGGCGGGGCTGAGCTGTGCAGCAGCTGGGTGGGACGCACCCCTAAAATGGATGGCACGGGGGTGGGCGGGTGTGTGGTCAGAGAAGTCGAGGTGGTGAGAACTGGTCCTGCGGTCATTACGTTATTCTGGCATCAGTTTCACTTTAACCGTTTGGTCAAGAAGGCAGTTACGACATATGTGTGAGTTACCTGGATTGTGGATGGTCGATAGCCACATTTTATTCCCACATGGCTTTCTTTTATTTACTTTGAGGAATTCCTTTTGCTGCAAACTTGTGTTTTTAAATATGGTAGATTTTTCTCTTCCTTTTTTTGTGGTGCTGGGAATTGAACCCAGGGCCCCTCAGCATGCTGTCACGCCCAGTACCATGGAGTTACACTCACATCATGGTAGATTTTTTTAAAGTAAATTTCCACATGGCAGCAAAATAATACGAAAGGAACAAGAAATTAAAAAAACCTAACGAGTTACTGTTTACCTCCCTGCTAAGGTGGAAGGGGTTGTTTACGTTATACGTATCTTGTAGAAGAAGACTTAATTTGCTAATCGAACAAGTAGCATATTAGATCACAGAAATACCTTGTAGATCTACAAGCAAGGTATTCTGAGTAGCTCCCTACTGTATAATGAATGTTCTCTATGCACTCCCAAACTCTTAAGCCTCATTCAGACTTGTTCTGAAGCAGAGAACACAAAAATCTCAGCATCAAATTCTAAGGAGTCAAAAAAATTTTGAATTAACAGAGTAGCCTGAGTTTTATTAGGTGATTGAAATTTGAAATTCTTGCTAGTTGTGGTTATAATGACCCCAAACTAATTCTTGTTTCATATTCCATGCAAAAGACAAGCATGTCCTCCCTCCCTGGGTGCATTGGTTTGGATGCAGCAGCGGCTGCAGGGAAACCTGAAGAGATGGCAGAGCTGCAGCAGGCTGTGGTTGAGGAACTGGGTATCTCTATGGAGGAACTTCGGCAGTTCATCGATGAAGAACTGGAAAAGATGGATTGTATACAGCAGCGCAAGAAACAGCTGGCAGAGTTGGAGACATGGGTAATACAGAAAGAATCTGAAGTGGCTCATGTTGACCAGCTCTTTGACGATGCATCCAGGTGAGGGCTACATGGGAAATAAATAGAACTCTGTCCGTTGGCAGCCATTTTTAGAGTATAACTGTAACATTGTACAAAGTACTTTGTCCTTTACATAAAAAAAAGTACAACTGTGAAACCTTACTCATGTTAAAAATTGATGGTTTGGAGCTGGAGGAATAACCTAGTGGTTAAAGCACTTCCTTAGCAAGCTCAAGGCCCTGAGTTTGATTCCCCAACACTGCATATACTGGGGTAGTATCATTCGTGGTGTGAAGATTATAGGCGTTTCATCTCATGTAACTATGGAATGTTAAGAAGCTCTTAAACCAAGTAGATTTTTTATTATTGTTTTCTCAAGTTGTAGAATAGGCCTCTAAAGGACAGAGAAGTAAAAGACCCAAGTGGGTTGCTCCCGTGTCATCCTGTGTTTGATGCCCTAGCTGTCAGTTAGGTTACAGTTTCAAATAATAGCAAAGGAAATAATGAAATAAGGTGCAAAGTAATGTACTCTGGGTTTGTTTTCTGTTTTTGAGGAACTAGTCTGGAAGCCAAACCACTAACATTTTTCTGGGAAGAGGGCTCTAAATAGAGACTTTGGAATATGTAAAGCCCATTCAGGTTGAGGGCAAACTGGACTTAAGTACATATAAATTCTAATGGCTCTTAATACGTTTGCTTCCTCTGCTGGCTTTGACCTTTTTTGCATTTGTTCCAATATTAGGGCAGTGACTAATTGTGAGTCTTTGGTGAAGGACTTCTATTCCAACTTGGGATTACAGTACCGGGACAGTAGCTCTGAAGATGAAGCCTCCCAACCTACAGAAATAATTGAGATTCCCGATGAAGATGATGATGTGCTCAGTATTGATTCAGGTAAGTGATGAAATTTCAAGGAGGAAAATCTGAGAATTGGCATCAAAATTCAGGAAGATGAACAAGTAGAAAGACAAGAAAAGCTGTGGTCACTAATTCCATATTTCAAACTATCTAACTTGTTTGTTACAGGAAAAAACGCATCCTGGGGCTGGAAGAATAGCACAGTGGTTAGAGCGCTTGACTAGCAAGTGCAAGACCCTGGGTTCAGTTCCCTAGCACCAAATGAACTGGGCATGGAGGCACACGCCTGTAATCCCATCACTTGGGAGGCTGAGGCAAGAGGATTGCTACGAGTTCAAGGCCAGCCTGGGTTACATAGTGAGTTCAGGACCAGCCTGAACTACAGAGGGAGACCCTGTTTCAAAAAAAAGCATCCTTGGTGGTACCATAGATAATGTGTTATGATCTGTATAACCTGTTTCTAAACTTCCCTGGCTTTTTTCTTCGTGTGTGTGTGTGTGTGTGTGTTGGGAGGGGTAGGTAGGGATACTGGGGATAAAACCCAGTGCCATTACACTGAGCTACATCCTCAGCCAGTTTTTATTTTTGATTTTGAGACCGGCTCAAATTTGTGATCCTCCTGCCTCAGCCTCCCAGAGTGCTGGGACTATATAGGCCTGTGCCACTGGACAAGGCTTTCTTTGCTATTCTTTATAGGTGGTATAATATATATATATATATGTACCCCAAAATAGTAGATTCCCCCTTTTTTAAAGTTTTAGTAAAGTATTATCTGCATATCATACATGTATCCATTTAAACTGTGATTTTGAAGCTTATCTCATTTAATACTAGGTTATCCAGTTCTAGAACACTTGTGTCACGTCCGGAAGTCCTTGTGCCTATTTGTCTTCAGTCTCCATTGTTACCCCTGCAACTACTGATCTGCTTCCTTTGTCTATACTTTACCTTTTCTAGATATTTCAGATAAGAGGCATCATACAATATGTATTCTTTTGTGCCTGTATTAATGTTTTTGAAGTTCAAGTTGCTGCATTTATCATTGGTTTGGTGTCCCCCCCCCCCCCTTTCTTTTTTTATTTTTTGAGATAGGGTCTCACTTTGTAGTCCAGGCTGATCCTGAACTCACTATGTAGCCCAGGCTGGCCTCAAACTTACATCAATCTTCCTGCTTGAGCCTCTTGAGTGCTGGGACTACAGGCATGCGCCACCACACCCGGCCTTTATGTGGTGCTGGCAAATCGAACTCAGGGCCTCGCACTTGCAAGGCAAGTGCTTTAACTGCTGTGCCATTCCTCCAGCCCAGTTTGGTCCCATTTTGAGAAGTAATCTTCCATTATATGTTGTACCGTGTGTTTTTACCTATTCCTCCATTGATGTGCATTTATATTATTCTCCTTTTGGCTTTTATGAGTAATTGCCACAAACATTTATGTATCTGTGAGTCTTTATCCGACCACTCTGGGAGGCTGAGGGAAGAGAATTGCAAGTTTGAGCCCAATGTGGGCAATTTAAAATAATAATACAGTGTGGACTGGAAGAATAGCACAGCAGTTAGAGCCCTTGCTTAGCAAGGTCCTGAGTTGAATTCTGCAGTACCACATAAGCCAGGCATGGTGTCACACGCCTATACTCCCAGCACTTGGGAGGCTAAGGCAGGAAGATTACCACGACTTTGGGGCCAACCTGAGCTACATAGTGACTTCAGGGCCCACTTGGACTATACAGAGTGGGACCTTGTCTCAAAAAAGGAGATTATATATATTATAAAGTAAAATAACTTGTTTTAAATTTTTAGAAAAAATCTCCAGGGATATATCTAGTGCCAAAGGCTCTGGGTTGAATCCTCAGTATGGGGTAGAGAAGGGAGATGGTTATATTACAGTAATTGAGTTTTGTTTGATACTAAACCAGCCTTGCATTCCTGGAATAAACTATTCTTGGTTTTAGTGTATAATTCTTTTTATATGTTGCTTGATTTTTCTTTTTTCCTTTTTTTTTTTTTTTTTTTTTTTTACTTCATATTCCAAGCTGGTTCTGAACACTCTGTGGAACCCAGGCTTGGCTTGTGTTGCTTGACTTGACTTGCTAATATTTTATTAAGAATTTGTTTCTTTTTGCAAGGTCTTAGTTTGTAGTTCTATTGTGATATCTTTTCCTTGATACTCAAGTAATATAGGCATTTAAAAGATGAATTGGAAAATGTTCCTTCCTCTGAGTTTTTGTATAATAGTGTTACTTTTTAAAATTTTTGATTGATTCACTAATGAATTCATTTTGGACTGGGCTTATCTTTGTGACAAGATTTTTTTTCTGGGGTTGGGGAGGTGGGCTAGAATAGCACAGTGGTGACAGCAGTTGCCTAGCAAGCACAAGACCCTGGGTTCAGTTCCCCAGCACCACATAAGCTACATAGTGAGTTCAAGCTAGCTCTGAACTCATGGCAGTCCTCCTGCCTCAGCCTCCTAAGTGCTAGGATTACAGGTATGCACTACCACACCCAGTTAATTTTTTATATGGTGTTTGGACATCAAACCCTGGGCCTTTCACACTCTAGGCAAGCACTCTGACAAAGCTGTGCCCTAAGCCTCAAGATTTTTGTACTAATAAACTTTATATTGGAATAATTTTAAAGTTACAGAGAACTGAAAAAAACAATAGGGAGAGGTTCTACATACCTTTCATTCACTTTCCCCTATTGTATGTGCCTATTTGTTTCTGGTTTTACATAGTAACTTCTTTGTATTATTTTTGTTTGTTTGTTTGTTTGATTTTGAGACAGGGTCTCACTCTATAGCCCAGGCTGGTCTTGGACTCAAGGCAGTCCTCCTGCCTCAGCCTCCCAAGTGCTGGGATTACAGGCATATGCCACCACGCCCACCTTATATGGAACTGGGGAATCAAACTCAGGTACTTAACACTTGACTTACCGCTTGCAAGCGCTTGTCAAGTGCTTTTAACTGCTGAGCCATTCCTCCAGCCTCTTGAGTTCTGGGATTACAGGCAGGTGCTGCCATGCCGAGCTTTTGGTGTATTACTTTTATTTATCTAAACTCCAGATTTTAACTGGGAGTAATGATGCACACCTGTAATCCTAGCACTCTGGAAGGCTAACGCAGAAGGATCAGAAATTTGAACCCATCCTAGGTATTAGCAACTTAGGGAGTCCCTGTTTCAAAATTAAACTAAAAAATGGAAGCTCAAGGAATATCAGAGCAGTTAAAGCACTTGCCTCGTAAGTGCTAGGCCCTGAGTTTGATTGCTCAGTGCCACAAAAGCCTGACATGGTAGTACATACCTGTAATCCCAGCACTTGGGAGGCTGAGGTAGGATGATTTCTGTGAGAACAAATCTAGCCTGGGCTTCATAGTGAATTTAGAACCAGCCTGGGCTATGGAGCAAGATCCTGTCTCAAAAACAAACAAAAAAAAAGAATGGGCTGGAGATGTAACTCAGGTTAAAGGCCCTGGTTTGGATCCCTGGTATCCCACCAAAACAACAACTGCAGACTTTATTTGGTTTTGGATTTTTCTTTCTGTTACATAATTTAATTCATGGTCTACCTTGAATTTCTTGTGAGACAGTTTTTAATTACTAATCTCTTTACTTGGTATGTGTGGTTTTTAATTTTATTCCTTCTTGACTTGTTTTTGGTCATTTGTGTCTCTAGAATTTTTATTCTTCACCCAGCTTGTCTAACTTGTTGGCCTAAAGTTGAATCTTTTTAATTTCAGTGCATTCTATAGTGATGCCTCTTCTTTCAGTTGTACTATTGATTATTCTGATTTTTTTCTGTTTTTTGTTTGTTTAGTCTAGCTAAGGTTTATCATTTTGTTCCTTTTCAGAACCAGCTTTTGCATTTGTAGGTTTATTTTTTGTTTCCTATTTTATTGATTTCCACTCTGATCATTATTATTTTCTTTTTCTTGAGTTTGCTTTCGTAATATCTTCTTAAACTAAAAACTTAGATTATTGACTTTAGATCTATTTATGGAAAGAGGGTAATTGTTATTTACTCCTTTTTGAGTCAGAGTCTCATTGTATAGTGATGACTGACTGGCTTTTTCTTTCTTTCTGTCTCTTTTATTTTAGGGACAGAGTCTTGCTCTGTAATCTAGGTTGGTCCTAAACTCACTGTGTAGCACAGGCTGACTTCAAACCCACAACAATCCTCCTGTCTCAGCCTCCCCACAGTTAAAGGCATGTGCCAGTATTGCCCAGCTTATGTGGTTCTGAGGAATTGAACTCAGGGCCTTACACCTTGCTAGGCAAAGCACTTTATCCACTGTGCTAGTCCTCCAGCCCCCTCATTTCAGTTTAAATTAAGTGAAACTTAAAGGAACTAGTATTACCAAACTGTAAAAAAAAAAAGCTTATAACAATAAGATAATCCTACTAAAAATCTGTAAAAATTTCAAATAGCTATTTCTTCAAAGAATATTTGTAAAAGGCCACAAGTACATGAAAAGATATTCAATATTATTGATCATTAGTAGAAATATAAGTTAAAACTACCATATGTTCATTAGAATGGCTGTAATTAAAAAGAAAAGCTGGATGCAGCTGTATGTAACTGTGATCGCAGCACACAGGAAGGCTGAGGCAGGATACCAGTTCATGCTCAGTCTAGCCAATTTAGTAACTTAGTAAAACCCTCTATCAAAGTAAAATATTTTAAAGAGGGCTAGAGATGGCTACATCCCTATGAAGGCTCTGAGTTCAGTCCCCAGTGCTGCCAAAAAATAAATTAATAAAAAATATTTTTAAAAAACTAAAAGACAGTAGCCCTGCATGGTGGTGCACACGTGTGATCTCAGTGCTAGGCAAGGCTGAGGCAGGGGCTAGGGGTGAGTTTAGTGGTCAGAGTGCTTGCTTTGCATGCACAGGCTCTGAGTTTGATCTCAGCACCACATAAAAATTAGCTGGGTGTGTTTGTGCATGCATTCAGGGGCCTGAAGCAAGAGGATTGCTATGAGTTTGAGGCCAGCCTGGGCTACAGTCGTGAATCCAGGACCAACCTGGACTACATCTTTTTTGAAAAACAAAACAAACAAACAAAAGAGACAGTAGTAAGTGTTGACAAGGATGTGGAAAAATTGGTAGAACCCTCATAAATTGCTTTTGAGAATGTAAAATATTTTGCTACTTTTTTTTGAGAAGAGGTCTCTTTCTGTAGCCTAGGCTGGTCCTGAACTCACTACAGAACCCAGATTAGCCTTGGACTCATGACAGTCCTCATGCCTCAGCCTCCCAAGCACTGGGATTACAGGCACGCACCACCACATCCAGTTTATGTGGTGCTGGGAAATTGAACCCAGGGCCTTGTTGCTAGGCAAGCCCTTTAACCACTGTGCCATTCCTCCAGCCCTACTTTTTGTTTCTGTTTTGAGACAGGGTCTTGCTCTGTAGCCCAGCCTGGTCCTGAACTCACTACATAGTCCAGGCCAGCCTTGGATGCACAGCAGTCCTCCTTCCTCAGCCTCCCAAGTGCTGGGATCACAAGCATACGCCACCACTCCCGGCTTTATGTGGTGCTGGGGAATTGAACTCAGGACCTTGCACTTGTAAAGCAAGTGCTTTAACCACTGTGCCATTCCTCTAGCCCTGGTTTTCCTAGTTTGGAAAATAGTCATTCCTGGAGAGGATAAGTCTAGAGCTGAGCACAGTGATATTCACCTGCAGTTTCAGCACTAAGGAAGCTGAGGCAAGAGGAGTTCAACCACCGTGTGGAACATTGCAAGATTCAGTCTCTCTCCTCTTTACCCTTTTGAGCCTCACTCTGTTGTCCAGGCAGGTCCTAAACTCACTATGTCTAGTCTGACCTTGAACTCATAGCAGTCCTCCTGCTTCACATAGCTCATAGTAGTACCTCCTAAGTGCTGGGATTATGGGTGTGTGCTAGTACACCTGACTGATTTTTATATGGTGCTGGGGAATTGAACCAAGGGTCTTGTGCATACTAGGAATGTACTATTACCCAATACCAAAAAAAAAAAAAAAAAAAAAGTTTAACCTTGGTTGTACAGGCTTGTAAACCCAGCACTTTTGTCCTGCAGAGACAGAAGGATGGCAGAAGCCTAAAGCCCAACATGGGCAACTTAGTGAGACTTTATCTCAAAATCAAAAAATAAAAATGGACTGGTGATGCAGCTTTGTGAAAGCCCTGGGCCTTATCCCTAGTACCACACAAGAAAAAAATATTACTTTCACATGGGTGAGCCCCATTTGAACCACATATTGTGTGATTCTTTGGGGTATGTTTGTGTATGATTCAGTGTCCAGAGTCGGCAAACCCATACAGTCGGTTGTTGGTGGTTTTAATAAATTGATAAGGTTGTGAAACAATGTTTACTAATTCCAAAATGTTTTCTTCACTTCTCTTTCTCCCTCCTGTCAACCCAGGCAATCAGTAATCTACTGTCTGTATAAGTTAGGCTACTCTGAATGTTTCTTAGACACACACACACACACACACACACACACACACACACACAATTGTATAATAATTCATAAGGTATCAATCTATGTTGTGGCATATGAAAGTACTTTCGTCTTTTTGTGTTTTTTTGAGTAGATGAAATATACAACAGTTAAAACTTTTTGATTCAATGAAATCGGGAATTAATTTTCTCAGTTGCCTTAGCCATGTTTCATGTGCACTAAGTTACCAGATGTTAACAGATTAGACAGTGAAGATAAAGGGTGTTTTTGTCATCATAGGTAGTTCTTTGGGTTAAGCTACATAAGAAGTTTGATGTCTGAGGATATAGCTCAGTGGTAGAGTGCTTGTCTAGGAAGCACATAGCTCTAGGTTCAGTCCGCACTACAGGAGGGAAAAAAGAAAAGAATAAATATTTTGAGCTGGTGATAGAGCTAGTGGTAGAGTACTTAACCTAGTGTGTGTAAGGCTTTTAGCTCAATCTCTAGCACCGGAAAAATATTTTTTTGCTTAATTCATTAGCCATGTTCATTTTTTAAGTAACATAAATCATACATAAAATAATTCATACATAAAAATTCAGGTCTAGGCCAGTCCTGGTAGCACACACCTATAATTTCAGTACTTTGAGAGGCTGAGATAAGGGATTAACAAGTTCAAGCCCAACCTGGGCAATTTGGCAACTTAGACCCTATCTCAAAATAAAAAAATTAAAAATGGACTGAGGATATAGCTTTGTATGAAGGCTGTGGACTATATCCTCAGTACCATAAAATAAAAAGATAAATATTAATAAGTTCTGATCTAGAGGAGAAATCCCATTTTCTGTGGATCACCACCTGTCCCAGTACCTTATTTAAAAGGAAGCACTCTTGTGCATTTTATTATGTAACTTTCAAGACCCTATTGAGTACTTCTGTTTTATTTATCTATCTATTTATTTATTTATTTATTTGAGACAGGGTCTCACTTTATAGCAGCCTAAACTCAGGATGGAGCCCAGGCTGGCCTTGAACTCCCAAGCAGTCCTCCTGTCTCAGCCTCCTAAGTGATGGGGTTATAGGCATGAGCCACCACACTCGGCTTATGGGGTGCTGGGGAATCCATCTGAGTACCTAGCACTTGACTTAGCACTTGCTAGGCAACTGCTTTAACTGCTGAGCCATTCCTCCAGTCCACCTATTGAGTACTTTTACAGATGTATATACTTACATTTAGATTGTCTTCTAGGTTTTTTTTTTTAATAGTCTCTTGCTCCGTAGGCTGGTTCTGAACTCACTATGCAGCCTAGGCTGACCTTGAACCCTCGAACTACTGGCATTCCTCCAGTCTCAACCTCCCGACTGCTGGGATTACAGGCCATGTGCCACCACACCCAGTTTATATGGTGCAGGGAAATCAACCCAGGGTCTTGCGTTTGCTAGGTAGGTGCCTTAACTGCTGAGCTATTCCTCCAGCCCTGTCTTCCATTGTTGTTGATCATACTTTGTTGGGGTTGATGATGCTTCTGCAGTAGTGTCTTTAAGTAACTAAGTGCTTAGTTTCTTGGAAATTCGTATACCTAAGTCTCTTAAACTCATTAGAGTTCTTTTCTGCTCTAGGTGATGCTGGGAGTAGAACTCCAAAAGACCAGAAGGTGAGTTGGGGTGTGCAAAGGAGAGGCAAATTGGAATTGGGTGAAATTGAAACTGAGTGTATACAGTGGTAGAACACTTGGCAACCATGCAAGAAGCCCAGGGTTCAATCCCCAACTCTACAGAAAAGAAAAAAAAAAGAAAAGAAAAGAAAAGAAAAGAAAATAGGTAAAGCTTTTGGCTTGACCTTCAGTTTAATAATCAACATATTCAACCTATAATCAACCACATAGATTATAATTTTCCACTAGACATTGTAAGAATGTGAAAGAGCTTACGAAGAGATGAATGTTCTGAGTGCTTTATGAAAGTAAAATTTAGGATGTTTGGCTATGAGAGGTTAATCAGAAAAAGCTTCATAAAGAGGTGGGGTTGTAGCTCAGTGGTAGTGTCTGCCTAACATAAGAAGTCCGGGGTTTAATTCCTAAAACCATGAAAAGAAAAACTTCTTAAGTGTTTTGGTTTTTTCAGAGTTGTACTGGGGCTCAAACTTAGGGCATTGGATCTGTAGGCAAGCACTGTACCAGTGAGATACACCCCAGCCAGTCTTTTGAGTCACTGCTAACACCTGCTGTTGACATTTCTTCATCCACTTTCCAACAGCTCCGTGAAGCTATGGCTGCCTTAAGAAAATCAGCTCAAGATGTCCAGAAGTTCATGGATGCTGTCAACAAGAAGAGTAGTTCCCAAGATCTGCATAAAGGTTAGGGTGAAGGAATACCTAAGGATGGGTGGGAAGTGAATTCACAAGTAACTAGCTTTGCTTTAGCATTTCAAAACTCTTTTCCACTTATTTGGTTTCTTTTAACATTACTGGCTGGATGTGCAAGGTCAATATAATATTGTGGGGTTTTATGTATTTATTTTTGTGATGCTGCGGATTGAACCCAGGGTCTTTGCACTGAATTGTATTCCACAGCCTTTTTATGTTTTTTGTTTTGAGACAAGGTCTTAGTTATCCAGGCTAGGCACAAACTTGGATCCTCCTGCCGTGTCCTCTCAGAATTATAAATACCACCATACCTGGCTTGGTACTGTTTAGCTTCTTGCATTTGGGCGGTCTCCGTGCTCTTGAGTACTTCTTCTGGCTAGAAATTAGGGAAATAAGGAGACACTGGGTTAGAGTGAGATGTTCTTGAATTGCATATAAGCTTCAGTTATTCAGGTTTTTCCTGTCAGCATAAACAGTGAATTGATCTATGTCTTGTTTTCTGCCTTTGGCCAGGTGGCCACAGAACTGGCTGAGGATCAAAGATTACCACATTTTCACTGATTGTTGTGCTGCTTTATTTACCTTCCCACTCCACACAACCTGTTGCGTAACTCTTGAGAACAACTTTGCTTTCTTCCATAGGAGCCTTCAGCCAGATGTCTGGAGAACTGAGCAAAGATGGTGACCTCGTTGTGAATATGCGGATTCTGGGCAAGAAGAGAACTAAGACATGGCACAAAGGCACCCTTATTGCCATCCAGGCAGCTGGTATGCTCAGACTAGAGGGCGTGCTGATGAAAGATAGCCTGTGGGTCTCTTGCTGATGCTTTCTTTTTCCCAAGGCCTTCCCTTTTGTTTGAGTGTTCTTATTCCTTCCCTTTTTACTTAGGCACAACGAAGAAATATAAGGTGAAATTTGACAACAAAGGGAAGAGTCTGCTGTCTGGGAACCATATTGCTTATGACTACCACCCTCCTGCTGACAAACTGTTTGTGGGTAGTCGAGTGGTAGCCAAATACAAAGATGGGAATCAGGTCTGGCTCTACGCTGGCATTGTAGCTGAGACACCAAACGTCAAAAACAAACTCAGGTACCGTCATATTCATAGAGTTCACAGTTAGCTTTTGAGTTCTTAGTCTGCAGGGGTCAGAAACACTCTCTCTCATTGTCACAGGAGTCGTGGGTGATTCTTTCTCCATCTTCTTCTCCCAGCCCCTCTTCTTAAGGAGAAAACTAGGAGAGTGATCAAAAATATTTTTACTTTTTTCTGTGGTGGTGGTGGGGGGGGGGGGACAGGGTAGATTGGTACTGGGGATCAAGCCGAGGGCCTTCACATTGAACTACATCCTTAGGCCATTTTTATTTTTTATTTTGAGACAGGGTCTTGCTAAGTCGTCTAGGCTGGGCTCGAACTTGTGATCCTCCTGCCTTATACTCCCAGAGTCCTGGGATTACAGGCCTGTACCACTAGGCCAGGCTGAGATTGATTAATAATTAGGGGAATAAGGAGTCCACACAAAAGGGAGAAATGGAGACCGAATGGTTGGCAGTATAGTGAGAGTATGCTAGGGGTACACAAATAAGTGGGTTTTGAAAAACTATGGCTGTGTTCATTAGCCCGAGGGAACATCCCTGTTTCTTGGGTGGACAGGAAGAAAATAATCCAGAATGTCTTCTCTGGAATGTGCCCCCTTGTGATCTAGAAGAGTGAATCTGGTAACTTCTGTAGTCATGCCGAGTCTAATAACCTCATTACTTTCTGGCATCCCTCTTCCCCCGCAGGTTTCTCATTTTCTTTGATGATGGCTATGCTTCCTACGTCACACCGTCAGAGCTGTACCCCATTTGCCGGCCACGTGAGTGTTCCTTAGCCCTACCGGTTTTCTCCTCTACCTTGCATCTTCTTCATATACCCAGTTGAAATACCCAAGTGCTTTTTGGTGTCCTACTCTTAAAGATCATAAGGTTAGTGTTTTGAGGGAGATACAGTTCTACTGTCTATCTCTATTGTTAGGTCTTTGTAACCAGAGTAAGACACCAGAAGATCATGACTACCTTTGACTAGACTGTTTTTGTGTTTCTGTTTAATTCCTGAGTGGTTGAAGTTTTAAAATGTTATTTTTTTCTAGTCTCATACTAACATATGTGTAACTCTGTAGTCTGAAAAATGTTTCCTAAAGTTGTTATGTGGCGCTTGTTTCTTTGGCTTGGGGACAGATTTCTACAGAAGCAACTGTTTGGGGGTTTTTTGTTTTGTTTTTTGTTTTCCCCCTATTTTATTAATATGTACATGTGCAGTACATAATATTTACATTGATCTTGAGTATTTTGTGCATATGCATATTGCAACAAACTTACAAATCCTTCCCCTCTCCCTTTTTGACCTTCCTACCCTCCCCTTCACCACTAGTTCCCATTATTCCCCCCAGTCACTTCTATGAAATGACTGTGATCTGGGAAGTGCAACTGTTTTTAATTGCAAAAAAAAATCTAGTAAGAATGAGAAGGACATATCTGTTTTATTAATGTTATGATGCCATGTAATATTTTTTGTTCTCACTAGACTCATAGCAAATTAGCAAGGGCTAGAGGGAATAGCACAATGGTTGGAGTGCTTGCCTAGCAAGTGCAAGGCCATGAATTCCAGTCTCCAGCACCACATAAGCTGGGCATGGTGGTGCATGCCTGTTATCCCAGCATTTGGGAGGCTGAGGCAGTTGGATTGCTGTGTGTTCAGGACCAGCCAGGGCTGCATAGTGAGTTCAGGACCAGCCTGAAGTATAGAGCAAGATCATGCCTCAAAAACAACAAAAATGGGCCTGGAGGAATGGCTCAGCAGTTAAAGCGCTTGCCTAGCAAGTGCTAAGTACCCTAGTTCGATTCCCCAGCACCACATAAGCTGGGCGTGGTGGTGTATGCCTGTAATCCCAGCACTCGGGAGGCCGAGGTAGGAGGATTGCCGTGAGTCCAAAGCCAGCCTGGGCTCTGAAGTGAGTTCAGGACCACCCTGGACCACAGAGTGAGACCCTGTCTCAAAAAAAAAAAAAAAAAAAAAAAAAACGACAAAAACAAAAAATTAACAAGATTATTTACTTGAATTTATATGAGAAATATCCATTTGTATGAATGAGTGAATCACCTGTGTGTTTGCATATTATGTAAGATTTACATTTGTGTACACATATTCATTGGGTTCAGTATGTCAGTACTCAGGGCTTTGCTTTCTTTGAGGTTATGATTTCTTTATTTTTTCTCTCCCTTTCAACTTGAAAAATACCAAATGTCTTCTTGTCAGCTGCTTTTCCCTATCACAACATGTCCTGCCTGCCCTTAGCTCTGCTTCTTCCTTGGGACAGTGCAAAAGACTTGGGAGGACATAGAAGACACCTCTTGCCGAGACTTCATAGAGGAGTACATCAGTGCCTACCCCAACCGCCCGATGGTGCTGCTGAAGAGTGGCCAGCTGATCAAGACTGAGTGGGAAGGCACGTGGTGGAAGTCCCGAGTTGAGGAGGTGGATGGCAGCCTGGTCAGGATCCTCTTTCTGGTACAGTTTTCCCTAGAATTTCGGAAACAAGGATCAGGGACAGATTAGGAAGTAGAAAAAAGACAGGGTTGGGGCCCTGGGAGTGTGGCTCCATCACAGAGCACTCCCCAGGCACGTTGCGGCCCTGGGTTCCATCGCTAGCCACGCCAGAAGAAAAGTAACAGAGAAGAGAAGGAAAAGGGAATAGGAAGCTGATTTTACGTGTTTGATAGCTTTCCTCTTCTTCTTCCTCCTGGCCTGTTCTTACTGCTTTTACCAAAGTTTATCTTTTTGTTCTACAGGTGGTTAGTGAAAATAAATTCCCTGCATTTTATTATTACGCATCTGCATGTTTTTTTGACTCCCCCATCCACTAAGAGTATTCACATACCATATGAGTACAGAGAAGGCAGCTTGTTCTTTTCCCTAGGCTTAAGGTTTTAGTACAGTAATGGGACAAATAAGATGACTCAAGAAACTGGAAGCCTTTGTGATCTTTCAAAGCCTGTGTAATTCTTTGATCCCTTCATTCCCTTCATTTTCTCCCTTTTCATCCTTTTTAGAAATCTGTTTTTTGTATTATCGCAGCCCTTCCTTCCCAGGGCCTTAGGAACTTTTTTTGTCTGTCTATCTATCTCTCTGTGAGGCTGCGGTTGAGCCCAGGCCTTTCCACATGCTTGGCTGGTGCTCTTAGCGCTGAGCTGCATACCAGCTCTGTTGTGCTTCTTTTATTTATTTATTTATTTATTTATTTATTTATTTATTTATTTGAAGCTCAGGAAAGATTTGTTAGATGGAATTTTTTATTTACTTAATTGTTTGTTTCTTATTTTTTGAAATAGAGTCATGTTCTGTAGTCCACGCTAGCCCTGAACTCATTATAGAGCTCAGGCTGGCTTCTGACTCAGGGCAGTCTTCCTGGTTCAACCTGCCTAGTGCTGGCATTATAAGGCCTGTGTCACCATACCCAGTTGCTAGGTGGTGCTGCGAGTCCCGAGGCAAGTGCTCTACTCACTGAGTTACGCACTACTGGCCAGGTCTAGGGAAAAGGTTGGAGGACACACTCAAAGACATAGAGTTTAGGCATTAAGAAAAGGAGGTGTGCTGTTTTCAGGAGCGGGGAAAATGTAAGTCTGAAGAGCGAGTCATAAAAACCTAGGAAATTTCTGAATCTATAGAATGTTTAGAGTTTGGGGCTAGAGGAATGGTACAGTGGATAGAGCATTTACCTATCAAACACAAGGCCCTGAGTTCGATTCCCCAATACCACATAAACTAGGTGTGGGTGTGCATGCCTGTAATCCCAGCACCCAGGAGGCTGAGGCAGGAGGATTGCCTTGATTTCAAGGCCAGCCTGGACTACATAGTGAGCTCAGGACCACCTTGGACTCCAGAGCACGACCCTGTCTCCAATTTAAAAAAAATAAGATTTAGGTTTACCTGTGGTCATACTCGCAGGTAAAAAAAATAATGACTCATTTTACAAGGAAAAAGGATGGCCCATTTTACTAAGAGCCAAGTCCATTGTTCCACACAGTTTATAGTTCCATTCTTCCTTTTTATTTATTTCATTTTAATTTTTTAAATTTGATTTACATATCACATCCCTACCCCTCTCCTCCCAACATCCCTTTCCCTCACCACAAAGTCTTCTTACTTTCTTTTTTGGACAGTCTCTCTCTCTGTACCCCAGGCTGGTCCTGAACTCATTATGTAGCCCAGGCTAGCCTTGGATTCATCCTCCTACCTCAGCCTCCCAATGCTGGCACTGCAAGCATTTGCCCCTCTGCCCAGTTTATGTAGTGCTGGGGAATTAAACTCGGCTTTAGCACTTGCTAGGCAACCCCTCTAAATGCTCTGCTTCCTTAGCCCATATCTTCTTACTTCCTTCCATCTCTCTCTTTTTTTTATGGTTTGGTTTTCTCATGTAAGGAAAACATGCAATATTTAACCTTCTGTGTCTGATTCATTTTACTAAGCATAATAGTCTCAAGGTGTGTTTATTTTCTGACAAATGACTTGGCTTTGTTTATGGCAGAGTAGTGCTCCATTGTATAAATAGACCACATGTTTATCCATTGTTGGACATAATGGTTTATTCCAAGGTTTGAGTATTATAAATTGTGCTGCTATAAACATGGGTATATCGCTCTTGTATGGTGACTTTTAACTCTTTTGGAAAGATCCCAGAAGAGGTAGAGCTGGGTCAGATGGGACATCTATTTCTCAGGTTTTTGAAGAATCTTCATACTGCTTTTCATTATGGGAAATGTGCCAGTTTATAATTCCACCAGCAATGTAGGGGGATTCCTTTTTTCTTACAACCTCACCAGTATTTGTTGTTTTTGAGTTCTTTGGTATTTTGTTGTTGTTGTTGTTTTGTTTTGTTTTGTTTTGGTACCGGGGATTGAACCCAGAACTTTGAGCATACCTGTTTTTGAGTTCTTAATACCAGCCTTTCTTGCTGGAATTAGATGGAAACTCAATGTTTGATATATATTCCTCTAATGGCTAAAGATGTTGAACATATTTTTAAGCATTTATTGGCCACTTGGACTTCTGAGAACTGTCTGTTCATTTTAGATTCCCATTTTTTGATTGGGTCTTTTATTTGGATGTGTCTGATTTTTTTCAATTATTTATATATTCTTTTGTTTTGTTTTGTTTCATTTTAGACAGGGACTCACTCAGTAGTCCAGGCTGTTCCTGAACTCACTAAATAGTCCAACTCAAACTCACAGCAATTCTCCTGCCTAAGCCTTCCAAGTGCTGGGATTTAAGCATACACTACCACACCCAGCCGCTGTGCTGGGGAATTGAATTCAGGGCTTGCACTTGCTAAATAAGCACTCTAACTGCTGTGCTATTCTTCCAGCCCTTTGTATTTTCTTGATGATAATCCTGTCTGAAAAGTAGCTGAGCTAGTGAAATAGCTCAGTGGTTAAAGTACTTGCCTTAAAGTAGCTGGCAAAATTTTTTTTTCCCATTCTGTTGGTTCCTGTTTGCTCTGCTGATTGTTTCTTTTGCTGTGCAGAAGCTTTTTAATTTGGTGTACTTTTCATTTGGTGACTCTTAGTGTTATCTCATGCACTTTGGATATTTTGTTGAGAAAATCCTTCCCTACATCTGTGTCTTTGAGGATTTTGCCCATTTTTTCTTCTATCAATTTTAGTGTTTCCATTTTAATGTCTGGATCTTTGATCCATTTGCTTTGATTTTGGTACATGGTGAAAGATACGGGTCTGGTTTCATTCTTCTACATGTGGTTAGCCAGTTTTCTCAGCACCATTTGTTAAAGAGGCTATCTTTACTGCAGCATATGACTCAGGGATGTTTCTGTATCCTCAGTTCTATTCCATTGATTCACCTCTCTTGTTTTTATGCCAATACCATGTCTTTTTTTGAGACAGGGTCTCACTCTGTAGCCTAGACTGGTCTTAGACTCATGACTCATGGCAGTCCTCCTGCCTCGGCCTCCCAAGTGCTGGGATTACAGGCATGCACCACGATGCCCAGCTTTATGTAATGCTGGGAATTGGACTAGGCCTTGTGCTGAGTAGACAAGCACTTTAACCACTGTGCCATTCCTTAGCGCCGTCCCCCCCATGTCATATTTATCACTGAAATATAATTTGATACCTGGTATTATGATGCTTCTTGCTTTTGTTTTGTCGCTTAGGATTGTTTTGGCTATTCTGGGCCTCTTGTAGTTCCATATGAATTTTTGGATTTTTTTTTTCTATTTCTGAAAAAAGTGCTGCTGGTATCTTGATTGGGATTTCATTGAGTCTGTATATCAGTTTTGGTAGTATGATCACTTTAACAATATTGGTTCTGCCTATCCCAGGACAGGGGATGTTTTTCCATTTTCTAAAATTCTTTTCAATTTTTTTTTTCAGGGTACTGTAGTTTTCAGGATAGAGGTCCTTCATTTCCTTAGGTTGATTCCTAGGTCTTACTCTATAGCCCAGGCTGGTCCTGATCTCACTGTAAAGTCCAAGCTGGCCTTGGACCCATGGCAATCCTCCTCCCTCAGCCTCCTGAGTGCTGTGATTACAGGCATGCGCCACCATACCTGGGTATGTGGTCCTGCTAGGCAAGCACTTTATGTGCTGTGCCATTCCTCCAGCCCCGATTCCTAGTTTTTTAATTGTCTTTGAGGCTACTGTGAATGGGATTATTCTTCTGATCTGTTTCTCGGTTTTCATTGTTGCTAAAGAGGAAATATGTTGATTTAGCATATTGGTTTTATATCCTACAACTGAGCTGAGTTAGTTTATTAGGAGTAAGAGTCTTTTGGTGGAGTGTTTTGGCATCCTCTATGTAAAAGATCATATATCATCTGCAAATAAGGGTAGTTTGACTTCTTCCATTCCTGTGTATATTCTCTTTATTTTGTTCCCTTTTGCCTGATTCCTCTAGCTATAGTTTCAAGCATTCTTTTGAATAGAAGTGGTAAGAGTGGGCACCCTTGTCTTGGAAATGCTTTTAGTTTTTCTCCATTCAGATGATGTTGGGAGTAGGACTGTCATAAATTGCTTTTATCACCTTGGGTTATAATCTTTCTATACCTATTTTCATCAGAATTTTGATTAGGGAGGGATAATTTTGTCAAAGGCTTTTTATGCCGGCAGCTTGGTGCTGCGCCGAGTGGGCTGCTTCTGACCCTCCCACAGCCTCTTCTCCCATTATTGTGTGCTCCGTCCTCTCCCAGCTCCATTCAGTCAGATGTTCAGGTCCCCGCGAGCTTTCCTCTGGAGCCGTTTGCAGCTGGCTGTGACAGCTTTCTGCGGGGATTTTTACCCCCCTCTGGTTTCGATGATCCTTTGGAGTTTCCGCTGGTCGCCTTTCCATTTCTGGGGATGCACCTCTCTTTCCTAGCTACACCAAACATGCTTTTTCTAACTATCTTCTTGACTTTTTAAGTGAGTTGTTGAGGAGACTTTGGGCAGTGCTCTTACTGAGCTGCCATCTTGACCGGAACCGATTGCAGCATTTTTATTGGGCAACCATCTCCTCACAGTGTGAAATTGTACTATCACCATGTTTTGAGTCACCTTCCCCTGCTTTCAAGTGAATTTTTTGTACCCTAAAATTCAGGGTTTTTTTCAGATTTTCTACTTTTCCTCCCAAAATGTTCCTTCATAGTTGTATTGCTGTATTTTTGTGTCTTCTGTAAGCTCAGTAAACTTTTTATTCATTGAGACCATAATTGTTTAGTAAATTATTTAAACTTACTAATAATTCCTCGGATTTAAGTTTGTCTTTTTGAACTCATTGACTAGCCCATTTTTTTTTTAACTTCATTTCCTGTAAGTTTTACTGTTTCAGGGCCCATGATAGTAGCTTCGGGGGCATTAGCCATTTCTGCATATGCCCTATTACCTTGTCTTCCCATGATCCTATTGCTAAGGGACTGTAATGACCTAGAAGAGAGGTTTCTCTGAATATATATGAGGATTTGGAGGAAGCTGAAAGCTCACTGAGTTCTGTGCTAGGAACAGCAGCAAGGGGGACCTAGCAGTCCAGCGGCCTTTAAGGTATCTTGTTCACCTCCAGCCCCCGTAGCAAAATTTTGATGTGGCCTGGCTTTCCTGCCTTGAGGCTAGGCCCTCCACCTTAAGCAGCCTGTTCTCAGTAGAGCCAACACCACTCAAGGTCCACAACCTTTCTCTCCTCTTTGCTACTGTCCCTTTTACCAGTTCCTTCCTCGACACTGGTTAGGGATGTTCCCAGAACTCCCTGATCTGTGACCCATCTGTGGCTTCTTTTGTGCAAAGTAGTTCAGACTTGTGCTCTTTTCAGATTGATTTTTGTGTACATTACTTCTTCCTAGTATGGCTGCTGAGAGCTGCTGCCCCCAAACTGGAATGCTGGGTTGCAGGGAAGCATTTGCAGTTTGCACTACCCGCAGGCTTATTTCTGGAGGCCAGGCCTGCCAGCTGCTGGTAATTCCCATGGCTCCCAACTCCAGGCTCTCTTGGTCTGTGACTGTTGGCTGCTCACTGATGCTCATTGTCCTTCCCATGTAGCCTGGTGTGGCTTCCCAAGCTGGCATTTTCTCCAGCTTCTGGTGCTTTTTCAGGGTTTCCAACCTTCTCATGGCCTCCTTTCAATTACTGGAGCTCTCACCTGAATCTCAATTTTTTTGGATAAGTCTGTGAGTAGTAACTGAGTGGTTTTCCTATTCGGCTGCCATCTTGTTGCATGATCTAAGACACAATTTAACATTACATGAAGTCATGTAACAGTTTGTAGAGCTGTCAGACAAGATCCAGGTGATCCCCAAAACCAACATGAGAACTCATACCCACCCTGCCCACAGAATAGGTCCTCTGACTCCCATCATCGAAAAGCATTTTTGGGATTAGAAGTGGTTTGGGAAAGATTAGGCAGAAATTTAATGTACACACTCAAAGATAGAGTACAGGTGTTCAGAGAATGAGATGCTTCTAGCCTACTTTGTATGCA